>JACCIZ010000108.1:0-86778 GCA_025506415.1 Flaveria robusta
TTTATACTCTTGACCATTTTTTTGGTTTTCATGTCCCACTCTATAACCAACATATCATAGTAAAACATGCATCTTTTTGTGTTTTCAATTAGCAAGAAAGATTGAAAGTCTTGAACTTTTTCTTGATTTTCAGGTGGCTGTGGGTGTAACCTTAGCTGTCAAATTTGGACAAGGGGTTGAGCTACCAAAAGGAATTGGGATTTTTCTTGTGATCTTGATCTGCATTTTCGTTTTGGCTTACGCTCGATCATGGGGCCCGTTAGGTTGGCTAGTCCCAAGTGAATTGTTCCCATTAGAAACAAGATCGGCCGGTCAAAGCATCGTGGTTTGTGTGAACATGTTTTTTACGGCTCTGGTTGCACAATGCTTCCTCGTGTTGCTATGTCATCTCGAGTACGGTATTTTCTTGTTATTTGCTGCATTGATTGGGATCATGACCTGCTTCATCTACTTCTTGTTACCGGAAACCAAACAAGTTCCAATTGAGGAGATACATTTGTTATGGCAAAACATTGGTTATGGAAATCGTATTGTGGACCTGAAGACCAACTAAATGATGCACTCCTCTAAAATGTCTAGATGTTTTTATGAAATGTTAAAAATTATAAGCTTTATATATGCTATTACTCGTCATTATTGTTGTTATTACTACTCTTATTACACGGGTGGTTTATGGGGTCCGGTCATATTAGGGGTTGGTTCTTTTTCATATAATTATGTTTGGTTTTTTTCACTGAACGATGATAAAAAAAAATCTAATACTTTATATTAAATAGTCATTATATCTTATATTTTACAATTTTAAAAAAAGAATGTAGAAGTTTTTAGGTAGTTTTAGTAGCTTTGAGAGAGTTATCTTAATTCTTAAATCGAATAATTAAAATTTAATGATCTCAAATAAAAATTTTGTAAAATTTTTGCTCTAATTTTACCTGATTTAGTTACTTATATTCAAGTTTCAAATATATTACAAACTAAAACTAAAGTCACAAAATTGAATTGCAATATGATTCTAGTCTAATCCTCATTCTAGTTTGGTTTTTTTTTTTTCCGGTTTCATGTTGCAATTTCTGTTCATGTTTCCCGTCCCCAAGTGTGTACAGTCCCTCAAGATCCGAGATTCGAATATAGACTTTATTGGGTTCAGTGGCGGAGCTTGAACTATTTCGTAAGGGGAGCGGGGGCGAATTAATTTTTTTAGGGAGGAAGAACTCGATATTTATATAAAATTTATACTAACTGGCCAAAATTTTACACTATTGGATTAAAATTTAATACTACTACTGGTGAAAAAAAACAAGGGGGGCGCCTATGAAGCTTCGCCTTTGATTGGGTTATATACGAAAGTAAAACATCCAGAATTGCAACAGTTCAAGATATGACATGATCAGTGATGTTTTAGTTTAGGAGAAGCGGTACGTGGGCTTTTTGTATCAAGTTAAACATGAATAAAAACATCTCAATACCTTCTTTATACTTATCCATCATTAGTTGGAATTCATTTAAACGAAAAGAAAAACCATTCAATCTAGTTAATTAGAATTTGTAATTTCGTTGTATCAAATTCCATTTAACCAGATACTTTACACGCATCTTTAAAAGAACTTGAAAGTATACGTACGCACAATAAAACATAATTAAATTTAACATCTATAAAAACAACTAACAAGTTTTAGACAAATTGAACCGGTTTGATTCCTGTCTTTTCAGGTTCATCTTCGGGGCCACAATACGACTTCCATAACCAGTGTTTCCGCCATAGCAAATGTATCTCTTCAATCGGAACTTGTTTGGTTTCGGGTAACAAGAAGAAGATGAAGCACGACATGATCACAATCAGCCCCGCAAACAACAAGAAAATACCGTATCTTAGATGACATAACGACACGAGGAAGCATTGCGCGACCAAAGCTGTAAAAAACATGTTCACACAAACCACGATAGATTGACCGGCCGATCTTGTCTCTAATGGGAACAATTCACTCGGGACTAGCCAGCCTAGCGGACCCCATGACCGCCCGTAAGCCAACACGAAAATGCAGATCATAATCACAAGAAAAATCCCAATTCCTTTTGGTAGCCCAACACCTTGTCCAAACTTTAGAGCTAAGGTCACAGCCACAGCCACCTGAAAATCAAGAAAATGTTCAAGATTTTCAAGAACACATAAAAAGGCACAATTTTTATAATCATGTTGGTTCAAGAATATAATAACATACTAAAGCAAATCCTACATCGGTCGTAAACAGTAAAAAGACACAATATTTAATATTTTAGAGTTGAGTTGATTACCATGCAGATTATCATTTCACAGCCAGCTTCCAAGAAAAAGGCTCTTCTACCAAATCTATCAACAAAAGCCATTGAAATGAAGGTAGCAACAACAAGAGTGCCACTAGTGATTGTCGATGACCATAACGACGCACCAGACTCGAACCCCAGGCTTTGAAAGATCACAGGCGCGTAGAACAGAACCGAATTCATACCCGTAAGCTGTTGAAATGCAGGTATACCCAAAGCTCCTATGATCAACTGAGGTCTGTTCTTCCTCTTCAAAAGGTTTCTAAATGGATGCTTAATGGCTTTTGCAGCTTCACTTGCTTCAACAAGATCTTGAAATTCAGCTTCTATGTTCTTTGTACCTCTAACTTTCTCCAATACACTTCTTCCTTCCTCTAATCTTCCTTGTTCTACTAAACTGTTTGGTGTTTCAGGTAGGAATAGTCCACCAACAAACATTAATGTCGCTGGAACCGCGGCTAACCCGAGTGATAACCTCCATCCCCATGTGTGTTTCTCAGTAGCATTGTTTATGAAATTCGCTATAAGATACCTAAACAAGTTGTTAGTTGAAACAGTTGGTTTACTGTACCTCTGATCTTCGCTGGCGCCATTTCCGACAGATAAAGAGGAACCGCCTGCATATCAATAAGCTCAATCAGTGAACGGTATTAATTAACATTAACAGACAGTGATCATTCAAGATGTTTATTATTATTATTTTTTTTGAACGACTGTGGTTATTCAAAATGTTTACTGTTCACTGAACAAACAGTAATATTAATAAGTAGTTAGAGAAAACTTACTTGATTTCCGAACCCGATTCCAAAGCCAAGAAAGCACCTGCCAATGATGAGCATGGCGACGTTTTGAGCACCTGCGTTGATGACAGCTCCAACGAAGAAGCTTACGGCGCCCCAGAGAATACTGGCTCTGCGGCCTCTGTTGCGGGTGACATGGGATGCTAAAAAGGTGGAGACGAGGGCGGCGAAATAGAGCGATGAGGTGAAAAGGGTGAGGATTTGGTTATCGTATTTGCAGTAATCGGTTTCTTTGAGATGTTCTTGTTTTCTTCTGTAAACTTTGGGGAAGAATTCCTTCAAGAAGTGGTCCATGGATGTTACTCCACCTGCAGGTTATCAATGGAAGTGTTTTGACTTTTCTACGGTCAATTTTGTAATTGTCTTTTGACTTTAAAGTCAAAATCATATTATGAAAGTGTTAAAAATAAAATAGATCACGTTGTTATTGTATTTATGATGTTTTACAGTAAACAGAGAAGAGTAAGGCCAATTGGAGAAATTTGGTATGGTTGTACTTTATGCTTGTAAGGTTGTACTCTATAACTCTATGCTTGTAAGGTTGTACTCTATAACTCTATGCTTGTATGACTATATCCAGTGAACATAAAGTCAAGGAATACATGTGATGGAGGACTTTAATATTTTATCAAACTATGAATAAAGATTTAATGTAGATGACCAGGACTACTAGATTTTTGTAAACCTATCATATTTATTATTAAGATGGTTTTTAAAACTAAGGTAAATAATATATTTTTACAAGACAAAAAATAACATTTTTTGAATATAAACTTATATCAAAATTTAGAAAAAGAATTAAACAAATTATAATTGATAAATATTAGATATTATATATAATAATTTATTAGAGAAAAACAAATAACATATAATATTAAAACTACAAAGAAAGATACTTTTGCCACATTGGTCAATTATGTACCTTAGTTTTATAGATTTATTTTATACATAAAATACTTTTACAGAAAAAAAAAACATAATAAAAAATGACTAAAAAATAATGTAAATTAAGAAAATTTTCAAACTCCATCAATTCTTAAAGGGTAAATTGACTACAACAGTAAGATAAGACACTTAACAAATTTTAAAGTAAGATTATTATATTTTTAATTTTTTTTTCATTAAAACAATGTCTTTGTTTTTTCGATAAATAGTAGCCATTAAAATCTACCTTAAATTTAACTAAAAAACTCGTTATTATTAACCAAAAAAATATAATATAAACAATATCACTTTATCATAACCAACTAATATGAGGTAGATATTATTGTTTCACAAAACTACAAAAACAACCATACAATTGGTTAGATCGACTGACAAAAGTACAGAAAATCAACAATATAATAACATCAAATTCTCCGATCTTCATGCACAAGATGAAGTCATCCATCGAATCAGTCAACCATTCAACACATTAACCATATTTTAACGGCGATTTTCCGGCGACCACACAACTTCCGGCCACCGGAATAATATATAAAAAGATTAAAACAATGATACAAACACTCACCGGAGACACCAAGATCATATCCAAACAAAGATCCACCGAGGGCTGCGACGATGCAAGCGAAAATAAAGTAAGAGGTGATCCTGTGTTCGTACAGCTCCGCCCTAGCGCCGCCGTTGACCGCCACCACTCCGCCGCCGGCCATTGTTGACTCCGGTGACGATTAAGGAATCGAAAAGTGATGGATCTCTGAGGTGGGTGTTGAATGTAAGTATGATTATGTGCATAGAAATCGATATGTGAGTTGGATTGTATTTATAATTTATGAGTTGAATTCAATGATTATCCGTAAGCAATATTGCATAAAGGGTGTGTTGAATATTGACAAGTGACAATTATGGTATGTTGGTTTTGAATGTTTACCTTTTTGGTCCTTGTAATAGTTTTTGTATTAGTTTAGTCCTTTTGACTAAATGTGATGTGGGCCTTAGAAATTTATAAACGCTCGACTTGGGATAAGATGAGACGACTTATAGACTATAGCATAAGTAATATCTCTCTTTATTATGTTTCTTAGAACTTCATATCTTGACTTAAAAAATGTTTGAACTTAAAAAGTCTTGAGAAATGTTTTAAGTGTGTTACCAATAAAGTAAATAAATATTAAGTTTTTATTTAATTCGGTGTGAAATAACTGAAATACTTTTTAGATTAAATAAACAAAAAACAAAATATTATTCTATGAATTTTTGGTACATATAACTCAGCCCTGCTCCCTATCCCGTCTACCAAATATGATTATATTAGGAGTAGAGTGAGTGCAAAGTATAAAATATATGTTTGATGCTAACAACAAAAGTTTGTTCTCTTATAAAAATTATATGTTTATTAAAACAAAGATTTTTCAAAAAACAAATTTTTTTTTTTGACATTGGCATTAGTTTTTCATCTATCATTTTCTTTAGTAAGGTAAAAAGCTACATATATATTGCATAGAATTAATTAATTTAATAGTTAAAAATCATCTTCAAGGTAATTACAGTTATCTTTCTTTATCAAGTTTGATGTTAAAAGTGTACTTGCCTACTTTTTAATGATTGATAACCGTAAATAAAACAATTATCTTAGAGTTTGCATTTATTTTATGATGTAATTATTTATAAGCTTGAAGAAAATACATATTAATCTTATAATATTTGTTAAATTTAACTTAATAATCACATGAGTTTATACATAAGTGATATGTTAATTTATTTTCCTAAACCCTAAGTTTATATTCGATGATAACCTTTACAAACGCTAAAGTTTAATACAAATATTACAATTTTACGTTGATTTTAATTGGTTTACGTGATTGAAACATCCATTTTGTACAATGCGGTTGGGTTCGCTTTTAGATACGTGTACAAAGACCCAAAATATTTAAGGGTTGTCTAAGCTTTAAAGCTTATCATGATTTGTGTGATGATCTGTACCTTAAAAGTTGAAACCCGAGATTGACTTGTTAAACATGTATAACCCACATTGTCGGGTCACCTGGAAATATATCATAGACCCAACCCATTTTCTAAGAGAAGAGCCACAAAAGTTAGATATGACACATGGCAACAAATAAACCAATGTTAGAATTTTTACTAATAAGATAAAAGAGTGAAATAAACATAAGTAGGGAGGACTTATCTCACAAAATCTCATGTGAAACCCTATAAGAAAATCTGTATAAAGGAGAATGAGGTAAAAAAGAATGACATGATCTCTTTCTGATAAAATTCCATCTTTTACTTTATCTTCTTCATTTTCTGAGCGGAATACTAATTCTCACATCAGAGAGTTATTACAAGAAACATCCCTCTTTGTTACTTGTGATGCCTTAACGTGCTTTCAAGTGTGCAGGTGATTTTTAGACAACAATTGGATCAGAAAGGTAGATTGGAATGGATGGTTGAAGATCATCATTGACATTTCCTTTCCATACATGTTCATATGATGAGATAGGATTTTAATGTCAACATTTGTCAATGAATTTCAGGTTACATTTGCTAGAAAGTGCGTTCTTAAATCTAAAAGACGTTTTTTCAGATAAAACCCTCAAAGATACCTTTGTTTCTCATGAAGAATTACTAAAGAAATTGTTAATGTATAGATAGCCACACATTGTAAAATAAACATCTTATTAACATGTGGTGCAAATTAGTATTAAATATAATAACACATGTTTAGATCTTATGTGCTAAAGTATAATCGTTAAATGTTCCAAAGAACAAGCAATTGAAGAAAACAAGAACCGATGGACAAGAAGAGACGATCAATGCATCGTTTTGTGGATCAATCGTTAGGTACGGACAACCAAAAGAGCCCATGTTGAAGAAGTGAAATAATGGTGCGAATGTGCATGGTCTATCCATCGTTCGACCATGGATCGATAATGCTAGGTCTAGCCAACACATACAGGTCAAACTTTAAAATTCAAATTTATTAACACACACTTGTTTCGACATTCGAGACACGTCTAATATAAGAATAAGTGATGTATCTTTTAGTTATAATTTTGATCACTTATAAACATAGGGGAGAGTTTCTGAGAAAACTAATAGTTATGTGAAAACCAAAGAAAACCACGGAAACCAATAACATAATTCAAACTTTTTTGTTATTTTAATTGTTTAGATGTTGTTTACGTATTTGATACATATATGTTGAGCATATATACGAGAATGAAGAGTATTACGTGTACGTAACACTATGTCGAATGAAAAATGGTTACGTATACGTAACCTATGTGTGACGTATATGGAAGATCATGCTACGGTATTCATTTGATCCATATCCTTATTTATATATATTCACACATATATATAGAGGGTAGTGATAAAAAATTTATAAATTATGTGACCGGTTTCATTAGTTTTCTCTAGTTTTCTCATAACATTATGGTTTTCTTAGGATTTCTCCTCTATACATACTATAAACATGCTTATTTATAGATTAAGTTAAAGCGTTATGAAATAATTTCAGGCTATAAAAGACTTTTTTTAATCAACAAATAGTTTGCGAGGAAAAATATTACTTGCTTTTAGATGTTGACTTACCAACCTTCCAAGATGCTTTAAAGTTTTAAATTTGGTATAGCAAAAAGTATCTTTTCGAAGATGTTCAATATGAGTATTTTTATTTTTTAAGTGAAAAACTTTGTGCACGGGTTTGGTCAATACATGCAAGTCGTCTACTTTTAAAAAGTGCAAGTGTTTTCTACAAGTACTTGTGATGCATGGTCAGATGTTCATCAACTTTGTGTTGCTAACTTAACTCAACTATTTCAATGTTCTTTCAATTACACTAGAAACTAAAAACATCATGCACCCTTAATTTTTAGACATTATTATATATGTTATGTCATTTCTAATTCTTTATACACTTTTCGTGTTAGAAAAGAGATTATATGTCATATATTTTAATGTAATTGGATTGATTGGTTGAGCAATTAATGTGATTATAATATCCATTAAATAAGTCAGGCGGTGCGAAGTGCACATTTATCTGAGTTTATTTTGATCTTTGATATTAGCCATTAAGCAATGGGGGTTTCGAGAAAGCAACGCCCCTTTGGGGAGGGTCCGAAGGCAGTGTCCCTGGTAGCAGGGTCCAATAGGCGGCAACCCTTCCAAGGGACAGAAGCTCTGCAAGAAATACGAATTAAATATTGGTCTTTACTCTAATTTTTCAACATACACAAAAATTCATGCATTGATCTTGATAAACATCGAGTTATATCCAATTGAGATATTTAGATGAGTCGTCGAATAACTTTGATCTAAAAATATACTCACGACTCTCAGATTATCCGTTTTGTGATTTCAAGTTCTTTACATTATAATAAAAATAGTTGCTTTTGAGACGTATCCTAATAATTATTTAAAACCGTTATATTGTAAGTGTAAATATAATGATTCTATCAAGTTAGGGAGAAGTGAAGTATGAATATCTGTCAAAGTATTTAAGGGTGAAGTTCTTTGGTAATAGTAAGAGGTATTATTTTAATTGGTCCAAAGCTTGATAGCCTTTTAGGGCCATCCTATACATCCCTATAAATAAGGAGTCCTCCCACATTGTTAAGGAGGTCAATTTCTTCATTCTTTACTCTCTCTTAATACATCACACACTATTATTCTAATTCTTTCATCTCAATCAGTCCGACTTGAATATCAGAGTGCTTTTGTAGCTACAGCTCTAGAGCCCTCTAAAAAGATTTGCTTGTGATTGCATGAGCTTAAAGGATTTGGGAAGAAGAAATCAGCAATGAAAGATGTCATCATCGATTTGAGAGGGTTGTCATCTCCTTCTTCACCCTACCTTAACGGAGAATCTGTTCTAAACCCTAAGTGATGGAAATTAGTTTTAACATTAACCATTACCTAATATATCTTACGTGAAAACTTAGGTGATAGGTATAGGCTTAAAGACAAGTTTATACAAAGTGATTTTTATACAAAAATTTTTTTTTTTTTAAAAAGAGTTTAGTGGACTCGCTAACTGGCATGTGACACCTATGCTACAAAAGGAAGACGAAAGAGGCAATTAGCTCACTGAATGCTCGAACCATGGGCAATAGGATTCCACCTCGCATCATATATAGTCATCCTCACGGTCACCCCATCCCGATCATTGTTGGTGGCTTTGGCACCAGCTTGAGGATTGAACCCCGGTCCTCTATGGAGAAGCCTAAGTTATTACCATCACACTATCTCGCAACCCTCTTTTGTCTATTTTTCTTGAAAGAAGTCAGCGAAAACAAGTGACAGAAAACAGAATCATTAACACTACAATTTTCCTTAAATTTTAATTTACACAATTAATTAATAACTCTCTGATTTTACTTTTGTTGTTATGTAACCACTTTACTTTTTATATAACTAAATTAAGTTTAACTACTTAAACATGCATGGGGTGTTTAACACTATGTATTAACATTTGCTTTTTAAGTTATAAAAACTATAAATAGAAAATAACAAATATAGTTTGTATGATTTGATTGGAATCTGTTATTGGATAGAAGAAACAAGTTGCAATTATTGAGGAAAAGATGCATACACTTTTTGATACATAACGACTTTCCCGCTAGGATTTAATGCATAGATTCTTCATCTTTTTGTCTTTTGCTCTAATTAGAAAAAGTATGTACACATATTATACACGGATATATGGAACGAAATGTTCATTTAGTGATCACAAATATTAATCTAAAGAAACATGGAATTAGTTTCCACTTTTAATAATAATATAAATAAACGGTCTCGGTAATACAAAAAAAATTAGTGCATAATTGAAAAGTATATTCACATGCATATGTGCAAAACTATATATTAACGTGTGATTATTAGTTTCTTTTCGTACAACAATACACCAATTTACCCATTTACAGGATCGAACCCTCCCCAATTTGGTGAGGGGAAAACACCTAGAACCGTTCTATTTTTTAGTTTTTATTTAATTAACCAATCACATTTTTTTAATACTTTATATTTGATTAACCAATCTCATGCACATATCATCTTCAAACCAACTTTAAAATTATGACTAGAAAAACTGTGGCATTTTATCTTAGCTTTATTTTACTTCCAAAGATAAACTTGAGTTTTAATCAACTTGATCCAGAATTCTGTCCAATAAGTTTACATACTTGACTTGCTGCCAGAATAGAATATTATTATCTTGTCATGAAATCCGTGGAGTTTATATCATATTTATGAATTTAAGCTTATCTCTAGCTCGCCTATTTTGACTTGAACTTTTAAGTTGGCATATAAAGTTCGTGATCTCTCGACATGTTAAAAGTTTAAATAACAGGAATCTAATATGCTTTTTACAAAAATTGTCATTATAAACAAAATCATTTCTTAAAAAATAATATAATATCCAAAAAAGTAAAATAGTAACTATTATAATTATGAAAACATATAATAATATAATATCATTTTGTATATAACCATAACTACAAATACGTAGGAGATGAATATACGTACATAAAAATATTTGATATAAGCAAATTCTATTCGAGTTCTCTCGTTACAAGAATTACTGACTATAGCGTCGAGTCTACCACGACAACAGTAGCAGTGATGACTTGTCGACGCGAAACCCTATCTCGGCTACTTTTTTTTACAAAGGTCTTATTCCTTGTTGCGTCTTTGGTTCAATACTTAAATGAGTGAAGCACATAGTTGAATTTAAACTCGACGTTACTTGACTTATTTACATCTTTAACTATAAGCACTAATAATATAACCATTTATACTACTAAAATTGCGAGAAAATATTAATATGTTCAGAGTTTTGTTTTGTTGTAGTTAATATTAGACTTTTATTTATATAATAATGTCATCTTTTATTTATTAAATTCTGAGAATTATGTATGTGCTTTTAAGTTTGTTAAAATAAGTTGTAGGTTGAAGATGATGAACGGCTGGTTATTTCATACCAAAATTGTTCATTTTAGAAACTATTTCAATTAAAATCTTATAGTATAGTAAAAATTAGTTATTTCATGATACAATTATACAAAACTGTTTATTTCTAATTTTACGGGGCAAAAATGATAAACTTACAATATAATGGGCAATTTTCATAAGAAGGAAATTCAAAGTACATGAACATATTTCTACTTTACTGAACTACGTCTACTAAATAAAAGCAAATTGTTATTATTTTTTAAATGTTAAAAACTTAACTAATAGTTTATTACAAAAGTGTTTTTTTAAGCCTACTTGTCTCATAGCATGGCTTATGGTGTCACTTGTATCTAAATATTTAAATTTAGTAGGTAAGTTCGTATGTCATCATTTTAATAGTGTTTTTATTTAATTATTATATCTTTTTTTAACTCGATGTTAAATTGTTTATCCTATTACTTCCAAATTGAATTATAAAAAAAAATAATTGTCAATTTTATAAGTATTTGTGGGAAGGTATTCAACGTGGTCAAATTCAGCAACATTTATTTGCGTCTCTTTTCATGCAAGTAATTAGAGTATGATAAACAAATAAAGATAAAGAAATTGAATACGATGTTTCATTAAAATTACAATTAAACAGTAGATTTCTACCGTAAGATATAATCTATATATATATTCAGAGAATATTTTATCTTTTAGGGGTATTTGGTTTATAAAGTTAACCATAAAGTCATCAAAGTTAACTATAATATTCAGGGAATATGTTGTTTTTAGGGATATATTCAGGGATATTTTATTTTATTAGGGGTAGTTGATGTAGTTCAAATAAACTGAGATTGACAACCTAGCTTATTCATCTATTAGGTTCTTAAATTCATTAAAGTTTAGTATAGTTAAGATAAATTCAATTGAAGAAATTCCAGTAAAAGTACCAAAGATTCATTTTTATATACCTAGCTAAAAGCATCTTCAATAGAGATGTTTTTTGGTGTTTTTGAGAAGAGAGAAGGTGATGTGAAGGAAATAGAAGGTGATGTGGAAGAAAGAGAAGATGTAGAAGTTCTTTCTCAAGAACATTGACTTTTGAGTATGTGAGGGTAAGGGAGGAGAGAGGAGAGAGGAGAGAGATGGGGAATTTTATGGATTGTGAGTGGTCATGAGAAAGAAAACATGAGATATGTACCACATAAGCATGTTTTTTCACTTTTCCATTGGTGATGGTCTAATTAATTCAATTAAAAGAATAGAAGCATGTCATCCCTCATTAGAGCATCACCACCACCATCACCACCACCGTATTGTCTCCACAATTATCATTACCAACGTTGTCGCCACTACAATCATTGCCACCACCGCACCCAGCACTGCCTCCACAACTGATGCCACCATCACCATCACCACAGCCAATTACTAGGTGTTGTAAACTAATTCATGAGGTGAGCTCGAGCCTTTACACAAAACTTGTATTCAAACTCTTCTAATTTAATCGATTTAAGCTAGAACTTTAGGTGTAAATAATGAATAAGTTGAGACTGAGACAAGATTAAGCCCATAAAATCAATAACAGCTAAGCTCAAACTAAAATCATAAAACTCAAAACAAGCTGAACACGAAGTCAAGTTTTTTTTAAGTTAATTCAAGAGTTGAGCCCAATAATGATTTTAAAGGTTAAGTTACCAATTAAAAATTAGAAAAATTATGTCATTTGAAGTTTTATAAGTAGAGAAAATACAAAGTGGAAAACGTACCAATCAAAAGTCATTATACATGCTCACTGGTTAGTTGCTCACTAAATTTAAAATAAAAATTTTGTGGGTCTCAAGAAACAACTAAACCAAATAAATGTCACACAACACTTAACCCTCTTTACACAAAAAAGCCATGAACTTTCCGGCGAGCAGCCTGCCGGAATTTCTCCAAATTCCGGTGACCCATCAAAACCATCTTCTTCTTATCATCATATCCCTCATCATCATCTCCTCTAACCCAATAAAGTCACAATCTTTCTCATCTACTCCGACCGATGATCTTTCGAACCCACCGGATTTAGACAATAGTTTCCAACCAAGTGTAGCTGTTGTCATCGGAGTTCTTGCCATCATGTTCTTGTTAACATTCTTACTCTTGATCTATGCAAAATGTTGTCACCGACCATCTTCTGTTCAGTACTTGAATCAAGAAAACTTCGGTGAGTTGCCTCGATCACTCTCTAGGGTTTCGGGTATTGATAAAACAGTGATTGAATCACTCCCTTTCTTCCGGTTTTCAACGTTAAAAGGTTGGCGCGACGGGTTAGAATGTTCTATTTGTTTGTCTAGATTTGAAGATGTTGAGATTCTTCGGTTGTTGCCCAAATGCAAACACGCTTTTCATATTGATTGTGTAGATCAATGGCTGGAGAAACATTCGGGGTGTCCACTTTGTAGGTGTAAAGTGAGCAAAGAGGATGCGACCCTTTTCGCATATTCGAGTAGTTTTAGATTTTTAAACGATCATTTGGCTCGTGAAGGTTCGAACTTGCAGCTGTTTGTTGAAAGAGAAGGATCTGCAAGATTTGGAAGTCGAAGAAGTTTTCATAAGATTGAAGAAGATGATGTTGATCAAGAAATCTTGAAAGATGAAGAAATCTTGCACAAGTTTAATCATAGGATTATAATATCTGATTATGAGCATGATCATTTGATGGGAAAGAATAGGTGGAGCAGTTTGAGCTCATCTGATCTTTTGTTTTTGCAATCTGAGATGGTTACTTCTTTGTCAAGCAACTTGTTTAGGGATGATCAAGAAATTGTTGCTTCCATGTCAAGCAACAATCTTGATACTTACCCGCCTATCAAAACATGTGACCATAGTTATGATCTTGATCGTCAAGCAATCAAGATCAAGGAAGAAATCAAAAGAAAAAGAGAGTTTGAGAAAAAAATAAAGAAATTCTCAAGCGGAGTGCAATATCTCAGTTCATCTAATGAACTGCAATCTGCTAAAGTTGTGGAGAAACGATCGATGTCAGAAATCATCATTCATCCAAGATTTCTTGATGTTGAATCAAGTAATAAGGAAGCAAATTTAGGTGAGATTAGTGGTAAGGAAGAAAGATTAAAGAGATTATGGCTACCTATTGCTAGAAGAACAATTCAATGGTGTGCTAATAGAGATCATCAACAACAAATTAACACAAGATCTCAAGTTTAGTTAGATCTACCATTGCTTTTTATTTTCATGTTTTCCACCCTTTATTAAAGAAAAAGATTATATACTTTATATAAAAGTTATTATGACGTAATTGGTGTGGACATTATCAAAGAGTATATATAAATATCCATTATTTTAACATATTAGTAGCAAAGTTGTATTAGTATATGGTTCATGTCCCTTGCAACATGTTCATTGCATGTGTTTTTCTGTATTCTTGTGCTTGGTTATAAGGTGCAAACATTAATTAGAGAGAATCTTTCTAGGAATTTCTCATAAACATTATCACATTTGATCAGGCATAACCTATTCTGTTTGTTTTTTTTATAAAAAACTCAACATAACACATTTATTCCATAAAATCTAAAATCTGTTATAATCATTTTATCTATTTATTATTAATAAAATTATTAAAACATATTGGTAAATAACCCTCAACTACACGATCTAAGAGTACCGGTAGATCACAAGCCCTTTGGTAATTAATAACTTCGAAAATAGAACTTTGGTTTCTAAATAGTCTAAAATATATATCACAATGGATGAAGTATACATATTAAGTCCCTTTTGAAAAACTTTTGCGTTTTATTTCCAATGAAATATGTTCTCGATTTGGTTTATCGTGATATTTGGCCCCGCAGATGTTTTACCTTTTAAAGATCAACGATACTTTATATTGTGTTTTGATCACTGCTCTTGATACATGTTGATTTGTCCTCTAGTTTATAAAAAAATGTGTATACCGCTTTTGAAACTTTCATAGTAACGATTGAAAGACAATTCAATACTAAACTTGTTCAAACTAGTTGGGATGGTGAGTTTCATAATTTAACCAATTTTATTTTGTGTTCAAATTAGTTAATTAGTTGGCATAGTGATGCTTGTATAATCCAATCAAAGGACATGGTTGGGTTCTTCACATATTATCACTGATGAAAGTTTTGATATATATACTTGATTAAGGCCAACGTTCGATACTCAAAGTATATACATAGGTGGTGTTAAATAAAAACTAAGATGGAATACCATATGCACTACACTTATTATCTTTTCTTCTAACTTTTTGATCCTAGTGACTTTTATCTTGATATGGTTTTAATTGGGAAGTATATATAATCATGATATTGACAACCAAAGAGAAGTTGCATTGTTTACTTTCTTTATTAGTATTATTATTCTTTTTATATACTTATTTTTCCTAGTAATCTATAAATAATAATTATATATATTATAACCTTTTGAGTTGTCATAATAATAAAATTTTCATCATCCTATTTCTCTCAATCAACTCCTTATTCTATTTATTTAGTTTGAATTTATTGAACATTTTCACATCATCATAATATAGTGTCATCCTCAACAAGTTAAAAATCAATGATATTATTTTATTCAAGATATCACAATAAGAAATGTTGTTTTCTCGTCCACATCAATCTTAATTGTCATCATGTTCCCCATGTCTTGTAAGTTTTCTAAAAAGTCAAAAATTCAACTGACATGACAATTAAGCCAACAATAAAACAATTTATTGACATCTCATTTGTCAATCTTTGGGTTTTAATACAAACGACTAATATAAAAAACACATAACCTTAACATACATTCATGTATATTTAAAACTGATTTAGAAGCCGCTTTAAAACATAATAGATCTATCAATTTGAAATTGATTTGAGATCCTATCTATTCAAACCTTTAGATCGATCCGCACCAAATTACAACCGGTTTTAGAACATATTCGTTTTCAATTAGATCGGATATGTCTTGAGTCCAAATACACAAACTACTAATTTATAAAAATACATACGTTTAAACCGATCCAGAAACTAGTTTGAAACTGAACAAATCCTCCAATTTGAAGTTGATTTAAGATCCTATGAATTGAAACCTTTAAGACGATCTAAACCATGTTAAAGCCGATTTTAGAACATATCCGGTTTCAATTCAATCGTTTCTTATGTTATAAAGCGGTTTCTAATATGAACCGGAACCGGTTGAAAATAGTTACATAGCCCATTAGCATTTTAAAAGGAGGCTGCTTTTATGGGCTTCTGCCCAATAAGGTGGGCTACCACGTGTTCGTTAGGACTTCACAAGTTCACAGTGAGTTTTAAATATCTAACATCAAACAAGTAAGGCTTACTAAAGATTAAAAAAAATAATAATATACTACAAGCTTCAACGAAAAAAAAAACCAAGACTTTCATAAAATTTATTTACAAGTTGTAATAGAGCTAGAATGATGTTTGAGTAGTTCTATATCTAATTATAAAACGGGTCATTTATTGACCCGAATTTCGTAGATTAAACAAACAATGATCGTCACAAGATCATTCGGTGCCAAGTGACGTGTGATAATTATTCGACACACAAATGTTGTAGCTTGTGTGGTATTACATTTGGTGATCTAACAAGAACTGTTGTAAAATAAATTATCTTTGAAGTGTTTACAGAACCTATTTTGGTTTTTTAGGGGTCAAAAAATCATATAAATTGCAATAGTCCAATAGCTTCAAATGTATGGAAACAAGAATTTGAGCCACTCATTTAATTAAAATACAGAACAAAATATAATATATAGGACATGTACCACACAACAATAACAAAGGGAAAGTTGAAGTAATGAACTGTTGCAATAAAAGAATTTATCTTCAGTGACTGTAAACATGTAAATTTGAACGTTGAGCTGGTTAGTATTGTTGTTTAGAGCATTCGGGTGCCATTTGTCCATTAAAACGCTTAAAATCCGTGCAGTAGTCGTAGATCATGTAGTTATCTCTCACCCATTTGAGTTGACCTTGTTGTCTATAGTTTAACCGTTGGTAAACAGAAGACATCCACCAGTTGCCCCCAGTGGGAAGAGCACACTGGATGATACTAACAGGCCCATCCCACTTACAAGCTCTAGCCCTGAACCTATGAAGGTTAGCCACAAACGGCCCAGCAGTCCAGTCGATTTTCACTAGCCCACCTCTTGTAGCCCAGTTATCAGCATTCCACAAACTCGAGTAGACGCGCATCCCTTGTTTGTTAGGGTACGCGACCCCTTCACTCTCATAGTTTTTAAAGACTCGAATAGGCACGCTATCAATATACCATCTGCAATACATCAATCATCATTTAATAAACAAATAAGCAATTGTATGACACGATGACTAATGGTGCTTAGAATCGGTTTATAACTCACACAACTTCAGTTGGATTCCAGTGAATTGTGTAGTTGTGATAGTTGGCAGTCGGGTCAAACCATAATTTAAACTGTTGCTCTCTGTTGCCTTGGCCTTGAGTGTAAATATTTGTGTGCACCGTGTAAGGCTCACCTGTCGAGTTCCCCAAGAACTCAAAGTCGATCTCATCATGTTTTGCACCCGTAGAAGATAACTGTAACAATCTAACATAAGAATACAATAATTCTCGTCATAGATATAATCTATGAAGTATTATATGTGAGGGATGTTATTGATCACTAAAATTTTATTCATGCGCTTACATAATATGCTGTTACTGTTCCAGCTGAGTTCCCTGGAACCAATTTGATTAGCATTTCAATGCTTCCGAATAAGAAAGCTCTCTTTGATTGGATACCGGATCCTATAAATATATTTGAAGTTTTATTTATCTTTATAAGATACAGAAGCAAAACTTACAATATTTTTTAACAAAAAAATGTAATTCTAAATCTTTTTACCTGAAGTTTGGTCCAAAACAAGCCGAACGTCTTCACCATTGCTAGAGATCGAAGAATGGTAAGCACCCCAATTGAAATACATGCTTTTGGAGAATTTTGCATCAACCATGGAGGAATGGAATGCTACAGCAAACACAAAAACTGCCATGAACAAAGCTTGGGAATTCGCCATTTTTCTATAAAGTTATGAACAATTCTCTTGTTTGGTATGTGATTATGTATGTTGTTGGTTGATTTTCTTCTTGTTTCTTGATATCTTATATAGCTAATGCTCAGCATATATTATGTTCCATTATTCATTTGACTTAATTTGTTTTATAACATATCTTGACCTTGTCCATATTCTTGAAACATTTATGCTGTGGTTGTCATACATGTTAAAACAATGTTCCTATACCAAATTTAACATGTTAATCACATCTCTTTTTATTAGCATTGTCAGTAGTCATTACAGTTAACAATTATATGTATATTCATCTGTTCAAGTTGTAAGTTATTAGTTATGCTAAAGGGACATATTCCTCTGTTCATATATACATTTATGTATACACGAGTGAAAATGAATAGAGTGACATTAGTATCTTTATTTTGAGGGTTGGTTAATTTGTCTAACATTTGTTTATTTTACAAATAATTAATATGTTAGATATGGTTAAAATGCTAACTTACTATATTATAATCCAATTTTTATTTTATTGTGAGTTATGTTAAAAGGAATCAATAATGTTTTAGGTCACTCATCCGCCTTCTAATTTTGGAAAATATGAAAATATATGTTATTTATTTTCTTATACTATAATATTTATGTGGATTTAAATGCTTACACAAACACGGTTTGAATAGGTATATTTTATCCTAATAATCTGAGTACAAGTTGTTTCTAAGACGTGCACCCCAATGGAAAACCGAAAATAATCATAGTATTATATTGTTTTTCTTTTTATTTTAATATACTATTAATAGTATATATGATAAATTCTACACGGTGAACTTATGGTGAAGGTAAAATGCTTTTGCAACCAATTAGGAGAGTTGTTGGTTATAGGATAAATACGAACACTTAAAAGTATTTTAGTTTATAGGCTTTCCAAAGCGATCAATTTAATCATATAGGGTCCATTTTATTTGTTTATTCGAAAAAGGTTTGATTAACCATAGGCATTAGAGTTGGACGTAGGCGGATTCATAATATTTTTAGTTTATAATTGTATCTTGAGACAATTTATAGATGATAATAAACCACAACTAATCTATTGTATCTAATAAAGCAAGGTTTTTTTACCACTTGTCACTCTCTTAACTCATATTTTTGCCACTTGTTTTTTTTCTATGCATCCTCATATTATTTTTCCCTCCAAAAAGGGTACTATAGTAATTCAAACACACAAACTAATTTCTCTCTCTTATTAAAAATCAATTTTATTAATTGCTATATTTATCTCATCTAGATTTTTTAAAATCAATTTATTTTTTTAAAATATATTTTACTAAGGAAATTTAAAATCCCAACATTTTATTCAAATAAAAATAATAAAAAGCAAAAATTTTATATATTATGAAACTTTCTAAAACACTAAACCTTATAGAAACAAAATATTTTAATCGGTCTTTTTTTAAAAAATGAAACTATATATAATCTTAAAACGAATATTTAAAAATGAAATTATTTAGATAAGAGCGTTAAAAATTAGTATAATTATTTTATTTTTTGAACTATTATTTATATATAATTTTAATCATATATTATACTAAAATAAAATATAGTATTGCAACTTTTTGTGTTTATTACTAACTATAATCCGTTTAAATGGTTTCTAGCCTATCTATCTATCTAATAATAAAGAAAAACTAAGATAAGACGTGATACAATTGTAAGCCTCATAATACTAATTTTCTTATTTTTCTCTATTATAGACGTGATACAATTGTAATCCTCATAATACTAATTTTCTTATCTCTCTTTATTATTAATAATAATATTGAATACTAATAATATTACTCATACCATTTTTAAATTAAATATATATATAATTTGATGATGTAAAAACCGATTTTTTTTATATAAAACACGCTTTTTAGAAACAAAAGTTTTATAAAATACAGAATACAACGAATATTTTTTTTAAGAAAGTTCATTTTTCTTAAAAAAATATTTAAAAAACACAATTTTTTTATAAAACAAAAGTTTACGAAAAATACATTATTATTTATTTACTTAAAATAGCTATTTATACGCAATTATAAGCATATTTTATCTTAAGCATTGTTTTATAATTCATAACTAATAATAATTATTTATTTAAATTTTATTTATACCCCGTGTAATACACGGGGTATTAACCTAGTATGTTATTTATATAAGAAAGTATAATAAAACTTTTTCTCACATATGACATATTATTTAAAAAAATTAAAAATATAAAGGATAACTATAATTAGAGTTATTATTTGTACGCATATAAGGCTAAGAACCATAAAATTGGTTATGAAAATCAATATAGATACATTAGTTTTTTAGTCAGTTTGATTAATTAAATTATGGTTTGGTTATTTGATTTTCTATCGCCTAATAGTAAATCTTCATTCTTTCTAATTCATTCACTTTAAGACTGGTTCTAAACATCACGTAACAACATCTTTAACGGATTTTCAATGAGTGTTTTACTATTTTGGGTTTGGGAGTTTAACAATTGATTTTACTTTATCCTATTATAGTTTATATATTTATTATGTACATTTTAAATGAACCACCAATATGGCCGGACAAAATTACCCAATTATTAAAAAAAAAGGTGTGACTTCATCAGGTTGAGTCCTGTGGCCTAGTAGCCCCTCTAGGAGTCAATCATGTAAATTAAACTTTTACACCATACTACTTTATGAAAACCAATATGATACATTTGATACAGACTCATATTTTCGGTTACATGTCGAACTAGTTAATTGGATGATTGGTTTAGGTACTCTGAACGTAATTTGGTGTTTCTAATGTTTTTCTCTTCAAACCTCATTTTTTCTATTAATACAGTATTTTAAAATTCATATTTTATATATTAAATTCCTCAAATCTCAGTAAAAATCCAAAATTCATGTCAAAACATATGCTATTTTTATGTTTTATTATAAACTAAACACATGTAAAAAAATTTCTCTATTATTTACATCGTCATTCAATTCATGAATTTCATTCAACCGATGTATCAGTAGACTAATAATACATCCGGTTCGATGTTCGATACGATTCCATAAACCTTTTACCATAACACCATTCTAACACCATTACGAATCAGTGAGCAATGTGCCCTCCAGAAGAGAAGTATAAACTATTATGGAAGAGAGATGCTAACTCAATTTACTAAAGAAAATCCCCAAATATACAAAACGAAGGAACATATGTTTTGTTGTAGTCACCGGAGCTCTCATCGGAAACCTAAATCGGCTAAATGGTAATCGGAGACGTCGAGAAGATGGTGGCTGTAGGCCTCATTTGGGGCGCAACAAACGCCTTAATGCGTCGAGGTGCACTCATATCAGATCAACAACCTCTCAAGAACCAATCATCATCAAAAACCCACAAAAACCCAATTCTCAAAACCCTAATTGATTGGTTCAATCTCCTGTTAGTCTGGCAATACTCCGTTCCCTTCATCGTCAATCTATCTGCTTCCGCTGCCTTTTTCGCCATTCTCAGTGACACTCCGATCTCCCTTGCTGTTCCGGTGACCAATGCGACGACGTTTGCAGCCACCGCAGTGTTTGGGATGCTTTTGGGTGAAGAAACACGTGTTGGGTTGACTTTGTTTGGTACCCTTTTGATTGTTGTCGGTGTTTATGTTTGTGTTGTTTGATTCCGGCCACCGGAGGTAAATCAGTGTCCGATTGCTCGAGAAATCCGTAGGCATACTGTTTTTACTTTTCTTCTTTGATCTATATAAGTGTTGAATCTTATCTCTTAGTTGTTCTTTTATCTTTATTAGTGTAAGAAACATAAGATTTTGTAATAAAGGTTGAATTTTGATTAGTTCCTTGTGTTGTTTGTAACTTTGTATCATTACCCACCAGGTGTTTGATAAAATGCTGATATGGCCAAGTGTTGTAGTTTTATTCTCCATGCATCTTTTTAGTATGCATTCTGTATGAAGTAGTAGTTGTTGTTGTTCAGAGGATTTGTGGAATCAAATGAGGATTAAAGAAATCTTGTTTTTAATTGATCATCATTAGCATACATCTGATAGTTATATGAAAGAGTTATCATTTCGATTGACTGGAAATGAGTTTGAATCGTTCATTGGTTAGTATTGTGGCTTAGAGCATTCAGGTGGCATTAGAACATTAAACCGCTTGTGATTTGTGCAGTAGTTGTAGATCATGTGTTTATCTATTACCCATTTGAATTGATCAATTGCCTGTCATAATAATTATAATAATGCATATTCATAAATCATACATATATGTTTCATGTTAGATGCTATTATTAACTGAAGAGTTATTGTCACACTTATATAGTATGCAGTGATAGTTCCACCGTAGTTCCCTTTAAACAAATTGACTAGCATTTCAGTGCTTCCAAACAAGAATCCTTACCAGATGAAGCTTTTCACCGTTAGAACTGAAGAATGCTGAGCTTCGCAATTGGAATACTATTTCAGACACAAAAACAGGCATAACCAAACATCCAAACCTTGAAAAGTTGCCGATTTAGGTAAGCACCGTTGTTAGTTGCTGCTGTTCTTGTTTTCTTAATGCTTTATAGAGCAAGTTTGGGTATATGCACCTCACCCGTATGACTCCAACTATGTCTCATTGTTCTTTTTGACTTTATAGCATATTTTGACCTTTCTCCTGATTTTGACGTAGCTAGTTTTTGTAGCATTTGTTGTAGTTGTCTGCATGAGCCATTCATGTTTTACGTTCGACCTTATGAACTTGACACTGGTGCATGCATTTTCTTAGTTTTCTAAAGAATGACCCTTTTTCAGTTAGTAAATTTATTATTACAGTGATCCATTTTAACCTGTCGTATAATTTGAGTACACCCAAATTGACCAGTTATATAATTTTAGTTGACCCGAAAGAACCCATATGCAATTTTTTTTTACCCAAATCAAGCCATTTCGTGAAGAACAGGTCATGATTGCCTCTCTTTTATGTTTTGAACTACATTCAACATTATAATGTTTATACTTGTTTTGAATGAGCGCATCTTTCAGTGTTCAAATTGTATTCTGGTGCTAGAGAACATCAACACCATATGTAGTTTATATTCTATGGATCCAAATAAAGAGGTCATACATATTTTAACAGAAGAGACTTTCAATATGGAAAGAAGATTCATTTATTGATTATTCTGATGGAACTTGTGCTAAAACTTAATTTCTAGCGACATTGTCCTACAAAGAAACAAAAATAACTGTCTGGGTCAGTCAATATGCACCCAAATGCCTCGACTAGGAACATTGAGGTTGTTCACAAACATCAAGTAATATCCAGGTGGTGCGACCTTTCCAGACGGCGGTGCTACGGCGGTGATCACGTTCTTCTCAATATTTACCACCCCGGTGATTAGCAACCGTTGGTTTTGGGAGAACCCATGGGTTGTAAAAGGCGGGTACAACAGAGTCAATAAAACATCACCGTATCCCAAATTCTTATTTGATTTGAGTGTAAATGTTACCTTGAATTTTTGCCCGTACTTCAAAACCTTATCTGTGGCGTCTTCTTTGATAACAGGCCTATCGTTTTCAAGCTTTGGGTCAAGGTAATGGGGTGAGAATTTCTCGACCCGTAGATCTGTCGGATAAGGCCCGTCAAAAGTATAGAATTGGTGGGCGTTACTCCCAGCGACCAAAATCTTACCGTCGGGAAGTACGGATGAAACCGAATGGTACATCCTAGGAATTGTTGTCGGCTTTAGTTCCTTAAATCGTTTACCCTTTTCATTTTCCGGCATGTATACCGTTGGTGTAAGGTTTGGATCTTCACCATCTTCCCATCCGGAAGTACCCTTTTTCGCACCATTAATCAACAAAAATTGGCCATTTGGAAGTTGTAAAAGATCCCCCATGGTTCTCGGAGACGGCATGTCTTGTTCTTTCTCCCAAACAGGTTTATCTACTAACACCTTGATTCTATTGCAATCTGCCAAAGCAGGAGAAAACACTCGATTTTGGGTGTACCTCGCATCGACATTCGCGAAAGCATCCTTTTTATTACCACCGCAAACGACCACCTCAGTGGGGATCGGTTGAGAGGCGTCTGGGGAGAGCCTTAATGGGAAAAGAGCCGATTGACCTGATGGTGGGTAGTTGCGAGAACCACCTTCTAACACTGGATACTCCTTCACAGTCTCTCCGGTTTTTGGATTAAACCTAATAGCTCGATTATTCGCGAATATAAAAACATTCCCATCGGGAACAAGGTAGACAAAGGGATAAAGATTGTTCTCGACATGTAGGCCTTGCCCAACAGCCGACTCGGTGGTTTGTTGCAGGAAAGGTAAGTTGATCAACTTCGGTTTGAAGTCGAACTTTGGTGGTACCAAGTCATAACTATATGAATCCCGGCCTCCTACAACCACCGCACTTCCATCTTCCAAAACACAGTTTGATGAATACCATCTAGGAGCAGCTAGTGCTTCTTCTCTTTCAGTGAACTTTGGTTCAGGGTCGGTTAATGAGAATAATCTAACTGATCGACCACCAAGTCTATTACCTCCGGTAGATATCAGATCACCATTCGGTAACACATGTCCTGAAGAGCACCATGGATCGGTCTTGACCTACAACATAAAACTTTTAATTAGAAACATGATCTTAAGAAAATGTGAATGACTAAAAGAATAGTTAGTTGCGCATACATAAACGGATTTAACTTCTCCCGACTCAACATCATATTGTACACCATGAGCAAAACAATCAGGTTCGTTGTTATTGTCGGGATTCACTGGACAGTTTCCCTTAGGACCAAGCTCACGACTTGAAGGGCCAAGGTTTGTGGTATCGAACCAAACAGCCTTGTTGTTACACATAAGTTGATATTGCATTGCGTTAACACCCACGTTTGGGTTATGTATGACCCATTCTCCTTTATAATCGGTGTCTAAGGTTTTTTGTCCATATAATGGGGGATTGTAAAACCCAGCTTTAACTCCATCTTTAGATCCTGGTGTATCCTTGCCTCCCGGACAATCTTTTCCTCCCGGAGCACTAGGTGCCGGTGGTGGAGGTGCATCCTTGCCTCCTGGAGGCGGACTTTTACCTCCCGGACAATCTTTTCCTCCTGGAGCACTTGGTGCCGGTGGTGGAGGTGCATCCTTGCCTCCTGGAGGTGAATCTTTGCCTCCCGGGCAATCTTTACCTCCTGGAGCGCTAGGTGCCGGTGGTGGAGGTGCATCCTTGCCTCCTGGAGGCGAATCTTTTCCTCCGGGACAATCTTTTCCTCCCGGAGCGCTTGGTGTCGGTGGTGGAGGTGCATCCTTGCCTCCTGGAGGCGAATCTTTGCCTCCCGGACAATCTTTTCCTCCTGGAGCGCTAGGTGCCGGTGGTGGAGGTGCATCCTTGCCTCCAGGTGGCGAATCTTTGCCTCCCGGACAATCTTTTCCTCCCGGAGCGCTAGGTGCCGGTGGTGGAGGTGCATCCTTGCCTCCAGGTGGCGAATCTTTGCCTCCCGGACAATCTTTCCCTCCTGGAGCGCTAGGTGCCGGTGGTGGAGGTGCATTCTTGCCTCCTGGACAATCTTTGCCCCCTGGACCTTTAGGTGCTGGTGCTGGTGCTGGAGGTGGTGCTGTATCTTTGCCTCCTGGAGGCGAATCTTTGCCTCCTGGACAATCTTTACCTCCTGGAGGTGCTGGTCCTGGGGGCGCATCCTTACCTCCCGGGCCTTTAGGTGCCGGTGCTACTCCTCCTCCTGGAGTTAATCTAACTCCAGTTTCACCTTCACAATTGATTAGCTTGCCATCTTTACATTGACATTGAATTTCGACGAGACTTTGGGCAAGAACAGAAGACACAAATAACAAAAGAAGGAGAGGACATATTAGTTTGATTGAAGCCATATTGGCGTTTAGTATTACTAGTCTGTGTAAACAACTTCCTTACAATTTTATAGTTGATGTTTCGCCTAAATTATAGAAGGTTATGTGGTTAAATTTTTCATGTTGTCGTCTGAGGATGCCACTAAATTTAGGTGGGTGTTTTGTTGTAGCTATGTGGTATATAGTGAAAACTGACACCACAAAAACAGGTGTTTTTGAAACTTTCAGTAGTTGAGAATTAGTAAATGCTTAAACATAGTACTTATGTGTGCAATCTATATTCACAAATAGTTTTTCATTACGTGATTTAAAACAAATATAATTACATCACCATTTTGCTTAATTATTCTCATTAATGACAAACTAGTCATTAGTCTTTTTTTTTATACACATATATACACAAACACGCTATCATTTTACATCTTATTGCATACAGAATCAATATTTTTTGTATCTTATATTTCATTACCAAAAAGCTTTGAGGTAACCGTTTTCTGATGTGTAAACTATAATTAAATTATAATTTTGTTCATATAATGATAATAGTTATAGTTAATAGCCATTTTATATAATTGTACAGTTTATTAGATTTCAACGGTTTTACTTAATGTTATTTTTTAACTCATTCATGGTGTGAACACACGTAACCACAACCACCCAAATATGAAATATTAGCTATAGTAAACCCGTTTATTACACGGGTTTAACAAATAAAATATTAAATATAATAAAACTTTATTAAGTATAGTACGATATTTTAAGATAAAATATGATTGAAATTACGTATGAGTAATAACTATAATTAATACAAAATTTATATCAACTTTTTAAACTTTTATTTTAAAACTTTTTTCTAAAAAATATAAACAGTTTGTTTCAAAACAAATCATATTCAAAAATATCATTTTAAAAAATTTCTTATTATAATATTTAATTAATTATTTTTGGTTTATAAAAATTTACATTTTAAAAACACTAATTTTAAAAAAGTTTGATGTTTTATAAAAATTTATTTGTTAGAAATAACATCAATAAAAAGATTTTTTTCTTAATTTATTCTAAAAGGAGTTAAATAATAAGGTAATTATTTAATAGAAGAGAGAAGCGGGAAAATTTTGGTGAGGTAAAATATGGTGCTGACACGTGTCACACTAAGTTACTCTTTTATTAGAGTAGAAAGATTACCAAAAAGCTTTGAGGTAACCGTTTTCTGATGTGTAAAATATAATTAAATTATATTTTTGTTCATATAATGATAATAGTTATAGTTAATAGCCATTTTATATAATTGTACAGTTTATTAGATTTCAATGGTTTTACTTAATGTTATTTTTTAACTCATTCATGGTGTGAACACACGTAGCCACAACCACCCAAATATGAAATACTAGCTATAGTAAATCCGTTTATTACACGAATTTAACAAATAAAATATTAAACATAATAAAACTTTATTAAGTATAGTACGATATTTTAAGATAAAATATGATTGAAATTACGTATGAGTAATAACTATAATTAATAAAAAATTTATATCAACTTTTTAAACTTTTATTTTAAAACTTTTTTCTAAAAAATATAAACATTTTGTTTCAAAACAAATCATATTCAAAAATATCATTTTAAAAAATTTCTTATTATAATATTTAATTAATTATTTTTGGTTTATAAAAATTTACTTTTTAAAAACACTAATTTTAAAAAAGTTTGATGTTCTATAAAAATTTATTTGTTAGAAATAACATCAATAAAAAGATTTTTTTCTTAATTTATTAAAAAACTATTTTTATTCTAAAAGGAGTTAAATAATATTATTGGTAATTAAGGTAATTATTTAATAAGAGAGAGAAGCAGAAAAATTTTGATGAGGTGAAATGTGGTGCTGACACGTGTCACACTAAGTTACTCTTTTATTAGAGTAGAAAGATTACCAAAAAGCTTTGAGGTAACTGTTTTCTGATGTGTAATAATTAAATTATATTTTTGTTCATATAATGATAATAGTTCTAGTTAATAGCCATTTTATATAATTGTACAGTTTATTAGATTTCAACGGTTTTACTTAATGTTATTTTTTTAACTCATTCATGGTGTGAACACACGTAACCACAACCACCCAAATATGAAATACTAGCTATAGTAAACCCGTTTATTACACGGGTTTAACAAATAAAATATTAAACATAATAAAACTTTATTAAGTATAGTACGATATTTTAAGATAAAACATGATTGAAATTACGTATGAGTAATAACTATAATTAATAAAAAATTTATATCAACTTTTTAAACTTTTATTTTAAAACTTTTTTCTAAAAAATATAAACATTTTGTTTCAAAACAAATCATATTCAAAAATATCATTTTAAAAAATTTCTTATTATAATATTTAATTAATTATTTTTGGTTTATAAAAATTTACTTTTTAAAAACACTAATTTTAAAAAAGTTTGATGTTCTATAAAAATTTATTTGTTAGAAATAACATCAATAAAAAGATTTTTTCTTAATTTATTAAAAAACTATTTTTATTCTAAAAGGAGTTAAATAATATTATTGGTAATTAAGGTAATTATTTAATAAGAGAGAGAAGCAGAAAAATTTTGATGAGGTGAAATGTGGTGCTGACACGTGTCACACTAAGTTACTCTTTTATTAGAGTAGAAAGATTACCAAAAAGCTTTGAGGTAACTGTTTTCTGATGTGTAATAATTAAATTATATTTTGTTCATATAATGATAATAGTTCTAGTTAATAGCCATTTTATATAATTGTACAGTTTATTAGATTTCAACGGTTTTACTTAATGTTATTTTTTTAACTCATTCATGGTGTGAACACACGTAACCACAACCACCCAAATATGAAATACTAGCTATAGTAAACCCGTTTATTACACGGGTTTAACAAATAAAATATTAAACATAATAAAACTTTATTAAGTATAGTACGATATTTTAAGATAAAACATGATTGAAATTACGTATGAGTAATAACTATAATTAATAAAAAATTTATATCAACTTTTTAAACTTTTATTTTAAAACTTTTTTCTAAAAAATATAAACATTTTGTTTCAAAACAAATCATATTCAAAAATATCATTTTAAAAAATTTCTTATTATAATATTTAATTAATTATTTTTGGTTTATAAAAATTTACTTTTTAAAAACACTAATTTTAAAAAAGTTTGATGTTTTATAAAAAAATTTTTGTTAGAAATAACATCAATAAAAAGATTTTTTTCTTAATTTATTAAAAAACTATTTTTATTCTAAAATGAGTTAAATAATATTATTGGTAATTAAGGTAATTATTTAATAGCATAGAGAAACGGAAAAATTTTGGTGAAGTAAAATGTGGTGCTGACACGTGTCACACTAAGTTACTTTTTCATTAGAGTAAAAAGATGTTATTTGCATGAACGGTATTTTTCAAATTCAATACTATTTGAGTGTTTTCTTGGTCATACGAAAGGGTGAGAATACATATGAATACATGATTCACAGGATTATATTATTAAATAATTAAATAAATGGTCCACGTCATGTTTACTAATACTAAAAAAATCGATTATTAATCAAGATATAAGTTATATAACCATACCAAACAAATGTCAAACAACACTCCTTGAACAAAAAAAACCATGAGTAATATGCCGGCCAGCAGCCTGCCGGAGTTTCTTGAAATTCCGGTGACCCAACAAAAGAAACTTGTTCTAATCATCATATCTTTCATCATCATCTCCCCCAATCCATCAAAATCACAGTCTTTATCGTCTTCTCCTACCGATGATACTTCAAAGTCGCCTGATTCCACCACAAGTTTTCATCCAGGTTTAGCAGTTGTCATCGGAGTTCTTGTTATTGCACTCTCTTTAACATTCTTAGTTTTGGTTTATGCAAAGTGTTGGCACACACCATCTTCTCTTCAGTACTTGAATCAAGAAAACTTTGGTAGATTACCTCGACCGGTTACTAGGGCTTCGGGTCTCGATAAAACAGTGATCGAATCACTCCCGTTGTTTCGGTTCTTAACCCTAAAAGGTTGGCGAGACGGGTTAGAATGTTCTATCTGTTTGTCAAGATTCAAAGACGTTGAGATTCTTCGGTTGTTGCCCAAATGCAAACACGCTTTTCATATTGCTTGTGTGGATCAATGGCTGGAAAAACACTCGGGTTGCCCACTTTGTAGGTGTGAAGTAAGCGAAGAGGATGCGACCCATTCGAGTAGTTTTAGGTTTTTAAACGATCAATCTGCAGCCCGTGAAGGTTCAAACTTGCAGCTGTTTGTTGAAAGAGAAGGGTCTGCGCGATTTGGAAGTCGAACAAGTGTTCGAAAGATTGAAGAGGATGATGATGAAGAAATCTTGCACAAGTTTAATCATAGGATCATAATATCTGGTTATGATAATCATGATTTCATGGGGAAGAACAGATGGAGCAGTTTCAGTTCATCTGATCTTTTGTTATTGAAATCTAAGATGATTGGTTCTTCGTCAAGCAACTTGTTCCTGGATGATCAAGAAACTGTTGCTTCTATGTCAAGCAACAAGTTTGATCCTCACCTGCCTATCGAAACACATGTAAACGATCATAACTCTAATGGTGATCATCAAGTTAGCAAGATCAAGGGAGAAGTCAAAAGAAAAATCAAGAATTTCCCACGCAGAGAGCTGGATTTCGGTTCATCAAATGAACCGGAATCTGCTAAAGTTGTGGAGAAACGATCGATGTCGGAGATCATCGTTCATCCAAGGTTTATTGGTGTTGAATCAAGTAACAAGGAAGCTAATTTTAGTGTGATTAGTGGTAAAGAAGAGAGATTAAAGAGATTATGGCTACCTATTGCTAGTAGAACAATTCAAATGTTTGCTAATAGGGATCAACAACCACAAATTAGCACAAGATCACTAGTTTAAGTTAGACCACTAGCATTGGGAGGACGGGCGCCTACACATTGGCACAACACATCTCTATGCAGCTCTTCTTTCTTTTTCATATCGCCCGATGGGCACCTCCCTAGCGTCTTGCTGGAGATGGTCTTACATCTACCACTTGATTTTAATTTTCATGTTTTTCACCAATGTATTATAGAAAAAGATTGTATATTTTTTTCATAGAAAGTTATTTAGGTTGTAGACATAATTTATATAGTATAATATCCTTTTTTGTATCATACTAGTAGAAATTTGTATTTTTGATGTATATCTTGTTTAGTACAAGGGCGTGTATCCTAGAGCATGTGAACCTACAACCCAGACTTCACGTATACAAGAGCCTTGAAGTTCATCTTAACAGTTTTCTTCTTGTTTATTGTGTGGCTTTTCTACATTTTCTGTTTAGATAATTAGATATAATCTTTACCTAATCTTTATAGAACATTTGATTAATGTTTCTCATTAAAAAATAACTTAATATATTTTTAATTGTTAAATATAAACTAAAATTTTAAAAGACATTTTACTAAACAAAACCAAAATATTCAATTTTATTAGCAACTAGGTTATTAGCTCGTGTATCACACGGGTTAAAAGTTATAAATATATAATTCAAATATGTAAACAAAAATATTTAAACTCTATCGTTTTTATTTTAAATCGATTATATAAAAAAATGATTTGTGATCTTAAGGTTTAAAGGATTAAATAAGGTTTAAGATGATTGATATCATAGATTCAAAATCACTAGAAATGATTGGTGTGATTGAGGTAGTTAAAAAAAATAAAAACTTCACACTTGTCATTCAAAAAAAATTAAAATAAAATAAAAAACTTCAAGTAAGAAATATAGCATTATTTATGGAAAATTTGTTAAAGAAAATTTAGGCGGGAAAGTTTTTGTGAGGTGAGATCTGATGATAATATGTGTCACCATATGTAATCATTTATTAGTATAGATTTGTGGAAAATTTGTTAAAAAAAGTTTAGGCTGGAAAGTTTTTGTGAGGTGAGATCTGATGATAACATGTGTCACCATATGTAATCATTTATTAGTATAGATTTATACTTATTATCCATCAAAATTCATAACTTTATAAATAAAAGTTGACTTTTATACACAATCCTAAACGAAAATTCAGAATTACGAAGTATATATATAACCAAATAAAATATTATGAAAAAAAATATATATAGTTAACATGTTTTATATTATGGATACCTTTTTTTTTTGTGGAAATTACATTCAAAATATTTATACTAATTAGAATGATCGCCCAGCATTAATTTAAACAACATATATTCTTCCTATATAAAGCCCCAACCGAAGAAATATTGTCGTGCTAGAACATGCTATATAACAGTTGATAATTTATCAACTATCTCTATTTTATATCTATTTTTATTTTATAATTAGTTTTAACTAGGATGCTACCCCACGTTCCAACATGAGGATTGCTACGTGTAGAGGCTGTTACATGCTTAAGTTTGTGCTTTTCGGGCAGGTAAAAAGAAGCACTTCAAAAAGCATTGAAAGCAAGCTGTCCACATGGCCACCTATGGTCGTCTGTTTCTTTTTAAATGATGTGTTAATTACTATTCAATTTTAAATGGAAATAAATCTGGGAAATAATCGATAACTTAATTAGTAAATACGTCATAAAATAAAAATATATGCTAAAAATAATATATAATGACATCATCAATAAAATCAAATTTTAGTTGGATTCAACTATTCAATAAAATTATGTCATTTATTTGAATCCAGAAAAAAAAAGATGATGTCATATTGCTTTTGTTTTATTAAGATACTAGTTTAGTATCCCGTGTATTACACGGCTTGCATAAATAAATATTAAATAGTTAGTAATAAAAATTTATGAGTTATAAAATAATATCTTGAGATATGATATTATTAAATTACATACGAGTAATGATTTTAAATAATAAAACAATGATATCATTTTTTAAACTTTTATTTTTAATTTTTTGAAAGTTTTTTTGTTTCAAAACAAATTTTTTTAAAAAAATGCTATTTTTGAAAATTTTCTTATAGAAAGTTTAAATTTTAATCATATTTGTTTCATAACAAAATTATTTTTTTAAATACACAAGTTTTAAAATATTTCATATACTTAAAAATGTTTAATATTTTAGTAAAATTTCTTATTTTATAAAAATTGTTTATTTAGAAATTATATTAACAAAATAATCTCTTTTTTTAATTTATAAAAAATGTTTTTAATTTTAAATAAATTAAATAAAATTATTGGTAGTTAATGTAATTATTAATTAGAAGAAAGAAGCTGGAAAATAAGCTTTAAAAGATTTATAATTGTGACATGTGTCACCAAAAAACCTTATTTTATTAGTATTGATAGATTGATAGATGATAGATGAGATTGATTAACTAATTCTTTTTTGGATCAATTTCTTTTATTAAGCAACGAGAATATGATATAGTTTTAAACGTTTAATAAGCAGATTTCATATCTTTTAGCTAATGTTATATATTTTTTATTATTTTATTGTTTCATAATTTAATAGGAAGCAATTTCTTATAACTTTATATTAGCAAGTTTTTTTTATTGGTATAGTTTAATTACTATGTTTAAATATGTTTTTAGACGGAGACTTTTGACTTTTGAGCATTTGGTTGGAGTCAATCTGATGATGATTTTTGTTTATTTGAGAGTGAAATAGTTAATTTGAAAACAAATTATTTAAACTAATTAGTAATTAGAATTCTAAGACCACTGGCAATTGTTTCGTTTTCTTCGTTTTACCTGAGTAACACATCAGATTTTCACATTTTCTCTAGTTTTCCCTAGTTTTCTCTAGTTTTTCTCGTTTTACATAGTGTCGTACCAGTTTTTTCTCGTTTCCTCATTTTCCCCAATTTAGTTTTCATTTTGAAAGGGGATAGGTTGATCATTGATGGATCCTAGTGAAAATTCACCTGCAAGAGGCACCAAAAAAACCCAATTACGGGGGCGTGACGTTCCCATCCAGTCCAGGATTTCCCCAAAACTTCCTCGGTTCCACTACGTGTGGCCTAAGAACCAAAGCGTCTTTGAACTAACAATACCTAGATGTGTAAATGGTGTATCTTCCTATGAGATTGAAGGTTTGAGTCCCTCATTAAATAATATAGTATTAAGAGTATATTTCTTGTTGTAAAAAAGAAATCCCAAATTTAAAAACTTCATAAAATTAATTATACGATGATTGCTTTTGTTGTAGTATAAGTAAATCCAAATACTACACATTCATATCTGAATTTGATTATTTCAAAATTTTAATAGTCAATTTCAAACACCCTAAGTTAAAGTGTTATTGTTTTTGAAAAAATAAACATGTTGTAAAAAACATGGTTATTTGAATTTTAAGGGTGTGTGAACCATGTTGAAAATTTGTGGGTCAACGTGAACCAGATGTGTCCAAAATGACCAGAACCATTTTTGCATATAAAATCCTAAACGGCCAAAGTTTCGTTACCTATTTGTAGGTTTTTGTTGATAATGGTTATTTTTTTAAAGATCTATATTAACGTTTGAGTAGTTTTATAACTGCTCATAAAGCGGGTCATATAGATGACCCGGCTTTTGTAGATTGAGAAAATAATGGGTAGTCACTAGGCATCTGACGAGTTTAAAGTTGATGATACAAAATCTTGTAACTAGCGTTTACAACATTACATCAATAGAACAAAAAAATAGTAGAATAGAAATACTTTCGTGCAAATCTTTAGCGCTTATATAAGGATATATAAGAAAAAACAAGAACAAAAGGAAAAAACTGAACTGCCATGTAAAAACTTGAAATATTGAAACAAAATGAGTTAAACTTCAATAAACCGGAAGAAAGTTTGAATCTTTCTCTAGTTAATTAGTACTGTGGTTTAGAGCATTCTGGTGCCATTTGTCCGTTAAAACACTTGAAATCCGTACAATAGTTGTAGATCATGTAGTTATCTCTTACCCATTTGAGTTGACCTTGTTGCTTGTAGCTTAATTGCTGGTAAACAGGAGATGTCCACCAATTGGCCCGGTTAGGAATCGCACACTGGCTTATACTAACTGGCCCGTTCCATTTACACGCTCAAGCTCTGAACCTACGGTAGTTAGCCACAAACACTCCAGTCGATTTTGACTAGACCACCTCTTGTAGCCCAGTTATCAGCATTCCACAAACTGGAGTAGACGCGCATCCCTTGTTTGTTAGGGTACGCCCCTTCACTCTCATAGTTTCTAAAGACTCGAATAGGCACGCTATCAATATACCATCTGCAATACATCAACTAGCTTTTAATAAACAAATAAGCAATCCTATGACACAATGACTAATGGTGCTTAGACTCGGTTTATAACTCACACAACTTCGTTTGGATTCCAGTGAATTATGTAGTTGTGATAATTGGCGGTCGGGTCAAACCATAATTATATAATATATTACTCCCGGTGAGTGTAACTGCTTCGAAAATCAATCGTGACCATTAGATCTAGCTGAAACAAAATCCTGACCATTTAAAGTGAGCGGTTACGCCTTTCTCGGAGCAGTTAATGGCAGTTGCAGCATCCCCTTCTCCTGGATTGAACTTGCCCCCATGATCTCCACCTCCTTCTTCACCGGAGCACGAGGTTGGTAACCACCTCATACAAACGAAGCATTAGTATATAGTATACACCTCACGAAACTTGGACCATATTCTTGTCGTTCTATCACTACTAGCGATTATCAAGTATCATCCTCTATTATTCTGTTCGCACTTCGCAGCAGTTTTCCGGTGAACTCAACATCCCGTCGACCTCCGTGTTCCACTGTTGTGCAAGTCAAGGATGACAGGGATGAAGGTATGATTTTGTGTAATTCTGGACATTATGTTTCAGTTTGATTATCGGTGATGCTACTAATAGATGATTTAATTTTGTAGAATTGTCTTTTGAAATTCCTTTCGGTTCCTATGATTTTTCCCAATTTTTGAAATCATAAAACGTCATCCTTATTATTGAAATTATTTCCAGTGATTCAGTTTCAGTTTGCTTGATCGATTGATTCTATTTGGTCAATCAATGTTGAACGAAACGGAAAGACAAAATCACGTTTATTCAGCAAAACTCACCGGACAAGCCAGGGTCATGATGGTATGCACTTTAATCTCTCGGTTTCATAACATTTAGTGGTTCTTCAATGTACATTTGTGTGATATGGATCTTTTGATGTTAAATTTATATTTCGACAATATACAAGTTTATTTGATTACTTGCATGATTTTGTTATAACTGGATCTAATTTCTCGTGATGATTTGGATGGACAAAGCACTTTCTTCTTACATCATCTCCTCTTCAACATTTATTAGGTCCTAAACTTAAAAATGAATACATGTAAACTGTTGGTGTGTAATTTATGAAGATGAAGATGATGCACGAAGTTTATGAAGGATTTTGCAGGTAAATTAGAGAAATTAGCAGATGAGTTTTTTTATTTGTTGTCTCAGAATCATGGACCAAATCATGGAATCGAGGTTAGCAACTACCCACCATGCCTAACATGAAATTTTGATCACGGTTCTTCGAGCACATATTGACGTCATCGACATCATTTTGCTCCTTCAAGATGATAAAGTTAGTTAACTCCAAGTTCTTAAGGATGACGGACAGTGATTATATTTTGTTTGACATTTACTTACAAAAAATAATTAAAATATTTGATGAAAGTGTTGTTGGAACATGTTTTTGTGTGTTGCCTTTCAAGTGTTAGTAGATTTGCATATGTGAGTTTCATTCCAATTCTTGATAAATGATTGAATCAAATTTGACGTTTGATTATCTACGTTTGTGGGTATCTTTTATGATTCAACTTTGATTGAATAGGTACGTTAGTCCTTAAAATTTTGATATATTATAATACCCGACCAATGGACGGGCATAAAACTAGTTTGAACTGTTGCTCTCTGTTACCTTGACCTTGAGTGTAAATATTTGTGTGCATCTTGCCTGTCGAGTTCCCCAAGAACTCAAAGTCGATCTCATCATGAAGATAGCTGTAACAATCCAACATAAGTATGCAATTCTCGTCGTAGATATAATATATGAAGTATTACGACTGGTGGTATCACTACAAATTTATTCTTGCACTTACATAATATGCTGTGACAGTTCCTTCTGAGTTCCCCGGAACCAACTTGATTAGAATTTCGATGCTTCCAAATAAGAACGCCCTCTTTGATTGAACACCAGATCCTTCAATCAAATTTGAAGTTCCATATATATTTATATAACATAGAAGCAAAACCTACAACATTCTTTAACAGAAAGATATAAAATTTAAATCCCTATACCTGAAGTTTGGTCCAAAACAAGCTGGAGATCATCACCATTGCCAAGAATGGATGAATGGTGAGCACCCCAATTGAAATACATGCTTTTTGAGAATTTTGCATTAACTATAGGGGAATGAAATGCTACTGCAAACACAAAAACCGCCATGAACAAACCTCGAGCACCCGCCATTTTTTATGAAATTATGATGAATTCTCTTGGTTGATTAGTTTGCTATGTGGTTATGATTGTTGTTGGTTTTTTGTTCTTGATATCTTCCTTATATATATATAGCCTGTGTCCAGCATATTATTGTCGCTGACCATGATGTATCCTGTTGTGTACTTGTGTCCCATTATTCTTTATTAATTTGACTTTGTTTAATAAAATATATTGATCAAGCTAGTTTGTCCTGGATATTGACAATATGCTGTAGTTGTCAATTGGAAGTATCATCCATCCATGTTTTCTTTTATGTACTTCTTTCATAGGTAAATGCCTACACATGTAATGAAGTTATTTCGTGTTTGTAATATATGGGGATCTGTCGTTTAATCGTTTGAAAATACTTCGGGGTGAACAATTACACACTAGACGGAAGCGAAGAGGCTAGATACTTTCTAGCAAACGTATCCGATCACCTTATATTAGGGTAAGTTACTTGAAAGGAAATGATGTTACTGGTTATTTTTGTAACTTATATTTAAGTTCTTTAGGCAATATAAGAATGTTTTATTGGTTTATTAAACACACGTTTTCAGCAGGTGCATTTTTTGAAAATAACCTGGGCGCAAGTCCACAAGTTGTAAAGTTGGGAATAGAATGGATTGATGTAATATAATTCACCTCTGGTTTCTATAAGACGTGCACCCCATTAAAAATAATAACGTTAATAATCATATTATTATTTGTTTTATTAAATTAATATACATTTTATGAAAAAGTGATATGATAGTATTTTTCATGGGGAACCTAATCACCATTAACTTAAAAGATTTTAAACTCTTATACTTGTTTTGTTTTAATTTGTACGTTTAAAGTACAAATTCGACTCGTTTTCATGACCCGTATGTTTAGTGCTAATATAACAATATTGTTTATATCATATGTAGTTCTATTCTATGTACCAAATAAATAAAGAACTATATAGTATTTTGAATAGAAGAAACATTCAGCACATAAAACAAAATTCGTTTATTGTTTATTAAGATGCAACTTGTTCTAAAACTTAACTACAAGCTACAGGAATGTTTCCTACAACTAAACACAATGGGTCAGTCGATATGCACCCATATGCCCCTACTAGGAACGTTAAGATTGTTCACAAACAGCAAGTAATATCCCGGCGGTGCAATCTTTCCGGACGACGGTGCTACCGCTGTAATCACATTTTTCTCGACGCTCACCACCCCGTCCATTATCAACCGTTGGTTTTGTGAGAACCCATGCGTCGTAAAAGGCGGGTACAGTAGTGACACTATAACATCACCATATCCCAAATTTTTATTTGACTTGAGCGTAAAAGTTACCTTGAATTTTTGGCCATACTTCAAAACCTTATCCGTAGCGTCTTCTTTGATGACAGGCCTATCGTTCTCGAGCTTCGGGTCGAGGTAATGAGGTGAGAATTTCTCGACTCGAAGCTCTGTGGGGAAAGGCCCGTCAAAGGTATAGAATTGGTGGGCGTTGCTGCCGGCAACCAAAATCTTTCCGTCGGGAAGTACGGATGAAACGGAATGGTACATCCTAGGAATAGTTGTTGGGTTTAGTTCCTTAAACCGTTTACCCATTTCGTTTTCGGGCATGTATAGGGTTGGTGTAAGGTTGGGATCTTCACCATCTTCCCATCCGGAAGTACCCTTTTTGGCACCATTGATCAAGAGAAATTGACCGTTTGGAAGCTGTAAAAGATCCCCCATGGTTCGCGGGGAGGGCATGTCTTGTTCTTTCTCCCAAGCGGGCTTATCCGCTAACACTTTGATTCTATTACAATCAGCTAAAGCAGGTGAAAATACTCGGTTTTGAGTGTACCTCCTGTCGACATTCGCGAAAGCATCCTTTTTATTACCGCCACAAACCATGACCTCAACCGCATGCGGTTCAGGGTTATCCGGGGACAACCTTAGAGGGAAAAGAGCCGCTTGACCAGATGGCGGGTAGTTGCGAGAACCACCTTCTAGCACAGGATACTCCTTCACCGTCTCTCCGGTTCTTGGATTAAATCTAATAGCGCGATTGTTGGCGAATATGAAAACATTCCCATCTGGGATGAGGAAGATAAACGGATAAAGATTGTTCTCCACGTGCAGACCCTGCCCAACCGCTGGCTCCGTGGTTTCTTGCAAGAAGGGTAAGCTGATCACGCTTGGCTTGAACTCGAATTGCGGTGGCATTAAGTCAAAACTATATGAATCGCGTCCTCCTACGATCACTGCACTTCCGTCTTCCAAAACGCAGTTCGATGAATACCATCTAACGGCACCCAGTGCTTGCTCTCTTTCAGTGAACTTTGGTTCAGGATTGGTTAATGAGAATAATCTAACTGATCGACCGCCAAGTCTATTACCTCCGGTTGATATAAGGTCACCATTCGGTAACACATGTCCTGAAGAGCACCATGGATCGGTCTTCACCTACAAACAAACAGAAATATATATATATATTAATTATAGAAAGAATACAATCTTACAATTCAACAATGTGAATGAGCAATAGAATAAAGTAATTTTCACATACATAAACGGATACAATTTCGCCTGTCTCAACATCATATTGTACTCCATGTGCGAAACAATCAGGTTCATTGTTATTATCGGGATTCGAGGGGCAGTTTCCCTTTGGACCGAGCTCTCGAGTCGAAGGGCCAAGGTTTGTGGTATCGAACCAAACGGCCTTGTTGTTTGACATTAGTTGATATTGCATGGCGTTAACACCAACATTCGGGTTATGTATCGCCCATTCACCCTTGTAATCGGTATCCAAGGTTTTTTGTCCATATAGTGGCGGATTGTAAAACCCAGCGCTAACTCCTCCATCTTTAGGTCCTGGTGCTGGAGGAGGATTTTTGCCTCCTGGACAATCTTTTCCTCCTGGACCTTTAGGTGCTGGTGCTGGAGGCGTATCCTTGCCTCCTGGAGGAGAATCTTTGCCTCCCGGACAATTTTTTCCTCCTGGACCGCTAGGTGCTGGCGGTGGAGGTGCGTCCTTGCCTCCTGGAGGAGAATCTTTACCTCCAGGACAATCTTTTCCTCCTGGGGCGGTAGGTGCCGGTGGTGGAGGTGCATCCTTGCCTCCTGGAGGCGAATCTTTACCTCCCGGACAATCTTTTCCTCCCGGAGCGCTAGGTGCCGGTGGTGGAGGTGCATCCTTGCCTCCTGGAGGCGAATCTTTGCCTCCCGGGCAATCTTTTCCTCCCGGAGCGCTAGGTGCCGGTGGTGGAGGTGCATCCTTTCCTCCTGGAGGCGAATCTTTGCCTCCCGGGCAATCTTTTCCTCCCGGAGCGCTAGGTGCCGGTGGTGGAGGTGCATCCTTTCCTCCTGGAGGCGAATCTTTGCCTCCTGGGCAATCTTTTCCTCCCGGAGTGCTAGGTGCGGGTGGTGGAGGTGCATCCTTACCTCCTGGAGGTGAATCTTTGCCTCCTGGACAATCTTTTCCTCCTGGAGCGCTAGGTGTCGGTGGTGGAGGTGCATCCTTGCCTCCTGGAGGTGAATCTTTCCCTCCCGGGCAATCTTTTCCTCCCGGAGCGCTAGGTGCCGGTGGTGGAGGTGCATCTTTGCCACCTGGAGGCGAATCTTTGCCTCCCGGACAATCTTTGCCTCCTGGAGGTGCTGGTCCTGGGGGAGTATCTTTGCCTCCTGGACAATCTTTGCCTCCTGGACCTTGTGGTGCCGGTGCTGGAGGCGTATCTTTGCCTCCTGGACCTTTAGGTGCCGGTGCTACTCCTCCTCCTGGAGTTAATCTAACTCCCGTTTCACCCTCGCAATTGATCAATTTACCATCTTTACATTGACATTGAATTTCGACGAGACTATCGGCAATAACAGAAGACACAAATAACAAATGAAGGAGGGAGAATATGAGTTTAATTGAAGTCATTGATGCTTAGAATTACTAGTTTTGTAATCAAGTAATTTCAAAAAGCTTTATAGTTAATTTTTCCTCGATTATAGAAGGTTATGTGGTTGTGTTTCGCACTTTGTCGTCTGAGGATGTCAATAAATTAAGGTGGGACTTTTGTTATAGTCATGTGGTATATGCTGAAATTGACGCACAAAAAATGGTGATTTTGAAAGTTTCTAATTTCTATTATTTTCATTTTCTAGTGTCTGTTGTGATCCACTAAAAACACGCTTCAAATGTCTAATATTATCATGTGATAAATATCACTAATTTAGTAGTTAATTATACAATTTACAAGTCTTAAATCTATATAAGGATAACGGGTAAAACCCATGAATTTATATATATATAAAAACAACACCTCAATGTAGTTTAACTAAAATCTCGAATTGATTATCAACGATTAAAGGGCAACACAAATGAATAGAAAAGAAAAAAAAAAAAAAGAACTTATATTAAAGCAAATGGGCCGTGATACAAAAGAATTGCAATGATTTGGGCTCACATTGCAGCCCAATAATTTGCATCATTTTAGAACCACGAAGGGTAGTTTAAGAAGGATTGAAGAGAACGAATTTAATAGAAGTATAATTACTTTGTTTTCATGAAGGGCTAGTTCTCTTATTGTAATCATGATTCACGACCGGTGTTATGATTTGATTATCTTTGTTTCAACTTTAATGTGTGATATTTATAATTGACTCTTAGCTTTTATCGACTTGTAACAATTTGAATTCTGTATATGCATTTGTGATATTGTTTGGTTGTGTTAATCATAAGCTGACTTATTGTTAACTTTCTTATGGTGTCATTTTTATTTTAGAGATGTTGTAGTTGATGTTATGTTGGTACGGTTTGCTAGATACGAGTTTTAATTGATGCCTATTTTATTCGTTTTGGTTAAATTGATTTTTGATTTAATTCGGTATTAGTTTATAGTACACCACTCAATCATACACAATGTAATCCTATTAGTTTAGTTAAGGACCGAATAGTTGGTGCATAATACGTGGATCCTGCTCTGAGTTAATCATAGGACCAAGATAGACTACGTATGTGTAACCGATTAAACACTATAATCACAAATTAAATCTTGCCTCTAAGCAACGTAACCTGAAACCAGAAGTGATCGCTTGTTTCTTGTTTTCATAAGCGATTCCATCTTCCTTTTTTATTTTCCCTCTCTTACTACCTTCTTAGTTTCATTGTAAAGTAGTTCAACTCAAATTTTAATTTAACTTTTATGCATTTATTTATAATCAAACAACACGTGTAATGTTAACTCATGTTTCTAGTACGTAGTTTAACTCAAAAACCAACTCCCTTTTTGCTATCGAGTGTATTTAGATTATTATTTATAAGCCAGTTAATACAAAATGATATTTCTTTATTAAAAGTGTGAGATGATGGCATTTGCTTCCATTTCAATAATTCAATATACATGGATTTGGTAGCATGTTGGACTCAAATTATAATGGGATAGACATATCTTTGCAAGAGGGATAGTACTCACATAAGATAAACTCTTTTACAACAATGAATCGTTTGATTCGTCGTTATGGGTTCAAAGAAAAACGTTGTTGTCATGAGTGCATTAAAATTATTACAAAAATCAAAACAGAAAAAGGAAATGCGCCACTTTATATTATAGATACACCATTCTAGTTAGACCACCGTTACATAAAAGGGTTGTACGCAACGTTATAATAAATAGTCTTGATCTTTAGAAAACTTTGATTTTAGAGTAAAATATCATTTTCGTCCTTGATGTTTTGTTGAATTTGCCATTTCATTACAAAAATTTTTTTTTTTTTGTCATTTCAGTCACTTTAATTTAATAAAAGTGTATACATATAAATTATATGAAATAATTATATACATAGAAAACAATGTTAATGTTTAAAAACTTTTTTGTATACAAATCTTTAACTAGATTTAATTAATAATTTCTCACACTTAAGAAACCTTTTTTTTTTTAAAAAAGTTCTCATGTATTATAGTGTCTTATAATTAAAAATATAAAAATTAAAGATATATAAAAGATATATTTTTTATAAGATAAATATTAAAAAAAGCTAAGATAACAATTCGTTTAGTTGAACAATACCTCTTTCTCAACCATAATAAATTTAACAAAGTAATTTTCTACCGAATTATTATATATTGATTGCCTTAATAAACGAATCACACGAATATTGATATATGATCATGGCATGATATGTCAAGATTTTTTAAAAAGTTACTTCTAATACTGATTATATCCTGTTGAGCAATATAATTTGATAGTTTATCAATAACGTATAAACCTGTATATATAAATAAAAAAATGAACGAAGTAAAGGTTATAATCGTAGGATAAAAAAATATCAGTATTAATGTTTATCATTAAAACTTGTTTTTTAAATTCAAGTGTATGTAATTTTGTAATTGAATGCATAAGAAAATGAGTTGAATATAAAGATTGTGTGTATAATGAAGAAGTAAGAGAAGTTTTTCATGTAGAATACTTGTATTTTTTTATCATAGAAAAAGTAATTTTGTAGAATTATCAATAACATTGATAATAAAAGAACAATAATCAGAAAAAAAAGTTATTATATATATAATAAATAATTATATAATAGTATATAATGCAGTCAAATATTATACGATATTGTTAAAATATAGAACATTTTAAAAATCTGAAACTATAACACCCAAAAATTTCGAATTGATTGTTATTATTGGAAATTTAAATTTGTGAATTGCATGTGCTTCGTTTTAATATTCAAATTATTAGTTTTAAGTTTCAAGTTTTACCTAATTTAGTTAGTTATTTTTAGATAAAATCTTAGATTGAATTACGAATTAAATTTAAAATTTGAAGTTTCTAAATTTTCATTTCAATCATTAAATTTTTTAAATTTTAATTTTAAAATACTATTTAATTAAACATCAAATACTTTTTAAATAGCATTTACGAGTTTTATTATAAAATCATATTGGTAATAAAACGTCACGTGCCAATCATATGTTATAAAGGTGTCATGTGGCAACACAATATTTAAAATTGTGTCGTATGGTTGAAGTATTTTTCATTTATTATATATAGAGATTTTCATATTGTAATCTTATTAGCGAATGTGTTTTAACTATTATAATATTGACGTGGTAAATGATTTCGAATCTGCTTTTTATTATTGGTTCTTCATAGAACGAGTTGACATATATGTACACACACTGAACACACAATGTGAATTGAATTTGAGTGGTTGGGCATGTGTCAAGCATGCTGTATTTCCAAGTAAAATAAACGGGTCCGACTTATATAATATAAGTTATTTAATTAATTGCATTATCATTCTGATACTTTATATTAAAATGGAATGAACAAGTGCAAAATATAGTTATACCTCGAAACCCCAACATATCTTAACAATCAAGTTATTTTCTTTTGATAAAAATCACAGCAAAGTTTGAAATGTATGTTTATTTTTTTTTCAATTTTCGCTTTATGCTAGCATCTTTACTAGTTTTAATCTTCGTCATTAAAAAAACCTCTTCAACAATCAAGTATCGTACAAGTTAGATATTTATTTCCAATCATCTATCTTAACAATCAACATGTTTAAATCCTTGTAGTTAAGTAACATTGATAGTTAGTTGTATATGTTTAAATCTCTATAAGTGTAAAGTCTGGATTAAATAACTATCAGTAAAAAAAATATATGTATATGCATCTGTGAGTAGGCCTATTTTACTTGAACAAAATATAAAAAAGTAGAAAAATGAAGTAAAACGAACTAAGGTAGAATATATTTGGATTTTCAAAGGTAAAATTAATGGACTCCAACACTTAACAATGTGGTTTTTTCTAAACAACAACTTAATTCTCATATACATCTGCTTCTACTTCTTAAGTATAGTAATTTTAACTGCATTGTGATGTCCTAAACCCTTTTTTTTCAAGAGATAAGTGCCTTTATCGCCTAACCGTAACTAAAATGATGTGACACGTAACACTTTTATTTCAAAAGCTAATATGTTACGTTTAATTATATATAGTTATTGACTAAGAAGTTATGGCAAAAACTTTATATAAGATATCATAAGACAAATTAAATTGACAAAATTAAGCCCACAAATGTATATCTATTAACTATTGCAATATAGGAGAAAAATAGTTAATTTTTACAACCGAAAGTCCGAAATTTCTTTTAAAATAAAATATTGTTTCTCTTTGGCAATATCAAACAAAAAACAATGATTATTTTTAACAAAAAAATATATATTTTATATAACTAGCTTTAGTAAACAATTTATCAAACGGGTTGAATAAATATAATATTAAATAGAATTTAATTTAATTAATCATAAAATAATAATATTATAAGATAATATATGATTGGAATATTCTTTATTATAAATAGAATGGAAATTTTGTTTCAAAACAAAAGTTTTAAAAAAATTATTCATTTTAAAAACTTTCTTGTTATAACTTTCAATTTTAATTATTTTTTGTTTATAAAATTTTACTTTTTAAAAACATCAATTTTAAATATTTTCATATTTTTTAAAAAGTTTGATGTCTTAGAAAATTTTCTTATACTATAAAAATTTGTCTATTTAAAAATAACATTAATAAAAAGGTATCTTTTTTAATTTATTAAAAAGCTATTTAAATCTAAAAAAATTAGGTAATATTATTAGTAATTAATGTGATTATTTAATAAAAAAGAGAATCGAGAAAATTTTATTGATGAGAAATCTGATGCTGTCACGTGTCATTCCTAGTTATTATATAATTAGAGCACGAAGAAGAGGTTGTATATAATTATAAATTTCTTCTCAATATTTTACTTGTCCTGAAAACTGAAATTTGTATATCTTCAATTTTTTTCTACAATATCATCAATTTGCTTTTGTTCTATTAATTAATTAAAATTCATAATGTTATGGATTAGTTTAAAGAGATCAAACGTGTATATATATAATATTTCTATCAAAAATTAAGTACAAACTCAAATGATTACTAACATTCAGAATTTAAAACTTAAAAAGGTTTCTAAGATATAAATATGAAATTCAAGAATTTAATATATTGGAGACAAAATAAATGCATTGATTTAATTAGTTGAAAAAGTAAACTGAATTCTTTGAAATTGATACAAATTTGGTTCTTTTGTAAAAACTAGAAGTCATGTTAGAGAAGTGAAATTGGCATGATTGAATTGAATTACAAACACGAATTACCGACATGAATTATCAAGGGATCACCAACATGACTATCAGTAACGAGTGACAGAATATGATGATTGTTACCATGCTGATTAATGAGCTCATTATTCTAGCAGTGAACTGAAGTAATAAGCAATTAGAAAACTCTAAAGCTACATATTAATTCAATAAAAATGCTTTCTTGCTTCTTTAATTTGAGAATTTCCAGTGAGTTATACAAGTACTTTCTGCCTCAAATCGATCATAAGATCACAAGAACATGCAATTACAGTAAGTGATGAATGGATCACGCGATAGAGCGAATGAACTGTTGAATCAAAGAGCAAGTCTTAGCTCTAGATCTAATTCTTGGCTACCATTTGAATCTGAATTCTGACTGCTTGATCCCATGGAGTCATTCTGATCTTTCCGTTTCTTCTTTCTCAATGAATCCTTCATATATGACAAATCAATATGAATATAATTAAAATTTGATGTTTGATTGGATAAAAGATTAAGCAAGATGCATATTATACACTCACCTCTACTAATTCTGGGCTAAAAAGGTGTCTGCTTATGCCTGCAGGTTGTGCATAGCTTGCATCCCATCTGATATAAGATGTGGTAAACTATGATCACTAAATTAATTCATACCTTTTAAAACAAATTCAAGAAAATAAATGATAATCAAAGATTAAACGCCATAATAATCATCCATATGGTTCATAAATGGTTGAAATACAAATTAGGGGATAAATTACCTGGGATTACTGCTAGCAAACTGTGATTCACCATATACATAGTTTGTTCTTTCGAGTTCACCCGTACCCATCTGCATTTTTCAAGATTCATACAATATCGAATACCGATTAGCATATATATTAGTTACAAATCTCTTTGAATATATATTATGTATATATTAGGGCTAGCTTATAGTGCCAATTGTTGGATATATGTACCATGTGAGAATGGTGTCCTTGAAAAGTATTGAAAGAAGCTGTAGATGGTGAAGTGTATGAGAAGGAAGATGATGATGATGAATATGGTGTTTGAATCCTGATATCCTCCTGCATACAATTCAAGATCCAATAAATTAACATATGATAAGCATTAATCATATGATCAAGTGATTAATTAACTTCCAAAACCATCCTAACTCATCTTCCAATCACACACAGGAGTACGTATTAGGGTTCTTGAAACCCTAATCTTTGAATCAATCAAGAAAGAACTCATTACTGTTCAAGCAGACAACTTGAACTCACAAGATTATCCAATATATGTCTGATCATATGCCTATGAGTTCAATTGATCAATTCCTTAGGGTTTACAGTGCATCTCCGATGGCATCTGAAGATCAACCCACTGTGTGTAAGTGTGTGTGAGGGATAGCTAGAGAGAGAAGATGACCTGCGGAGGAAATCCCATTTGAGAATGGAGTCTGATCTTCTCCAACTGTGCAACACCAAGGCCTCTTTGTGGTTGCTTTGGCTTATCCGAACCGCTCTTTTTACCTTTTCTTGATGATGATCCACCTGCAGATGATGATGATGATCTATCATTCCCACCTGCAGATTCACCATAATAATTCATCTTCTTTTAATTTCTTGAAGATTCTTGTTGATTTCTTCACAACTTATGATCTTTGAAAAGTATTCGAAACCTTCTTATTCAGCTTCCAATTCTTCTTCTTCTGTGAATCTGATACATACAGAATACTAAAATATATAAGAGATCTCTTCAAACTTTGCACCCTTTTTATAGCTGTCAATCCTTACAAAAAAAAAAAAAACTTGGTGATTGCTGCATCGCTGGATCAGATTGCATTTAGATATATATCTCGCAGATTCTGAGCCTCATCATTTCTATATATATTTGCTTAGATTAGATTGTATGTTTTTCGTATTCAATTTTTTATTACATAACCTCTTAAATAATTACGAAAATTGGTTGTGGTGACTTAAATTTGGGATGGAGGATCTTGTCGCCATAAGAAGTAATAAGTATTTTATTTTTACAACCCATATTTCTTAATGGTTTCACAAGTAACGAAAAATAGTATGAATAAAATATTAAATTGTATTAATTGAATATATATATATATATACGTGTGTGTATGCTATATTTTAAAGTTAGATTTCTTTAACATATATTTGTAAATCTAGTCACTTAATGAATGATATGATTTAATAGATGGTAATATTATAACTAATAGTAATTAAATATGTATAAAAAGACAAAATACAAGAAACCCAATGTTTCATGCATTTACTCTTTTTTTACAACAATCTAGTTACTTTTAAAAACCATCTAATTATTCATTTACAAGAATTTGAACCTAGGTCTTATTTATAAGGATAATAACCAATGTTGTTAGGCTACAAGGCAATAACATACATGCACTTTCTTTCAAAAATAAAAATAATACAGTTTCATAAGCTTTTTCCATCTTGGTTTTGCCGCTACTAGAATAATTAATGTATCAAATCACGGTGTGTCTGAAAAAAATGAGCCAAGGGGGCTGCACTTTAGTGGTGATCCCCCTATATGAAATGTAACATAGTATAAGTGTTTGCAAAACATGTAACATAATGATAACATGTTTTCATTATTACTACATCAAAATCATTCAAACTTATTTCAAATTCAAGAACCACTTGTTGTTATAAAATGAAGTTATTCGGTTTTTCATTACAGCTTAGTTAAATATGTAAAATATATGTGTAAAAGTCCAAATGTCAATTCAGTAAAATGTTTTTGTGGTAAAAATGAGAAACAAATTAAATTTGAATTTTAATTAAATTAAAGTGTTTGTCGTAAATTCGTAAGCAAATACTAATAGTACATCTGAATTTCAACTTATAAAAATTGTTTGTCACAAATGCGCAGAAAATATAAAATCTGAAGTTTACTTTAAAAAAATTTGTTCTAAACGCGTAACAATCATTAAATCAAAATTTAAAGTAAAAAACTAGTCTTATAATTTTATTAATTCTTAAGTCATTTTCAACATAATTATAACAATTATGAGTGCTTTTGAAAGCTCATACACATAGTTTTTGTCACAGAGTGTTTCCCACGAAAATTTATCCGAGAAATGATTTGTGTGGCAAATACTTTAACAGTAATTAAATGTTACGTGGTACTTAAAAACATTTAACCTCTTAAAACATTTATAAATTTCATATGATAACTAAATATATTTTGTAAATTAACTATTAAAGCTTTAGGAATAAATAGTTTTAAAATAATAATAATGATAATAATAAGATTAATAATAGCCTTAATAAGAGGAATTACTTTTATTAAAGCATTATAAAAGAATATTTAATTAAAGGTTGAACCGTCAAATATATAAAATCTTATGAACAAAAACATTTGGAGTGTTTGTTAATTGAAAGTGAAATGTTGATGTGTTAATAGTTGATCATATATACCTTTTCTTTATTTTATTTGAATCAAGCTGATTTGGTCATGGATTATGTCATAGCTACACATATCATTGATCTCTCACCTACTTTACAGTAAATAACATATTCCATCTATAAACTATTCATCAAGGTGTGTTTTTTGTTTATCAAAAAGAATCTTAATTACTTTATCCTATTTTGCATCTCAAATCTTATTTTGCTTCTTAATATTACACTACTCTCCAAACAAATATACTTTTGAATCTTAAAAAAATTTATTTTAAATATCTAAAATCTGGTAACAAATTATTGCTATTAGTTTATAATAGTTATAAGAAGTACAAACCTAGTATCGAATTCTACCACTTAATTTGTTTAATTCAACCTTATGTACTTCATTTATTGTAAATGTAAACACGCATAATTAATAGCACTTTTATATGATAAACATGAATAGCATTTTGCACTTCTCCATCGTAAGGTTCTATCTTGACTTAATTAAATAATTAGTGTTCCTTTTTTTATTAACCTGCTAATTATGATGGGACCAGTTTGACCAAAAGGTAAAGGTTTAACAAAGTAGTCGTTTAAAGATTTTTAGTTTCATCACCTGCTAGTTTGGTCCTTTGGTATATATAATTGCTTGCTTTGGATTCCCAAATATTTACTCATTAACATGCAACATCTCAACATAAAAACGACCAATATTATCCTTTCTAGCACACACAACTTTGCAATTGAGAGAAAACATGAGATCGAGTTCAAGCTAGACTTTGTTTTTAGAGGCTTTTAGAGGTAACAATGCTTGTGGTGAAAACTTTCTTGTAAATCACACACAATTACTTCATTTGTCTATCCAAACGTGGTTAACTATGAAGATCTACTGTCATCCACAAACAAGACGACCAAAAATATATTGATATTATTTTGAGCCTAGACATTTGTTATGATCAGTTATCTCTCTTCTATGTGAAAGATGATTATTATTCTAAGATGTTGAAAAGTATTGAGTCTAAACGCACAATCTCATATATGGGTAGACCTGGCCTGCCGAAAACACCTGCTAGACATGGACTACATCCTTGTCGAGACACATGGAAACAACATAATGAAAAATACAAACACAACGTTCTCTCCAAGACCACTGTCCAGCGTACTTGACGAGTGTAGACTCGATTCAGTGCCTTAACATGTTTGTTATTGTGCAAATTTTATTCAGCATTTTGTTATCCAGCCACAAGGGTTCAAAAGAAAGAGAGCTTATATCAATATTTTCCAAAATCTACTTGTCCGTTCGAATTTATGTCAGCAGAGGTGATAACCCCTCCTCCTAAACTTATCATTATATATGAGGATTGCACTACCATCATAAATAGAACACGAATCAATACCATTTTACTCGTAATGCCAACAAAAAAAATTCACTTTCTTTACACAACTTTGTAAATTGGGAGCCCTCGACTTTGTTTCTATGTGTAAACTTATAAACTTATCAAAAGGTCATCCATCTTTTAAATATACGCACCCAAGTATGACTAACTATGAAGTTTCAACTCATCTACAACCAAGACGTTCACAATTACGCTGATGATGTTGTTCCGTATAGGCATCTCTCCTTGAACCGAATGATATTAGATTTTCTTTTCTTGTCTAATAATATTCATGAACAAAAGCTTAAATTGGGAAAATTATTATAGGATCACGTTTCTTTTATTATTTTCTGGTCTCAAGGAAAACGTTTAGTAGAATTACAAATCAAACGTAAAAAATATGCAAAAACATGATAACTCAAACTCTAGCTGTCATTCCCAAAATCAGAAATCATTTCAACTAAATTAGGTTTATTAAGATGTATGTGCTTTTCAACGGTGATAAAAATTTTTTACTGGTTCGGTATGATAATTTCTGTTGGCTATTATCCCGAAATAAACCTAGAGGCTTACTTTATATACTAGCATGAGTAATTAATTTTAAGGTTGTAGCTTCCAACCAAACTTTTATTCAAATAATTGATAATTGACATAAAGTAAAGACATAGAAATGTCTCTGCATGTCACGCGCGCCTAATACACCATATACTTCAATATGAAAACATAAATAACCTATCATAATGGCTTTCAATCTGACATAAAACCCCAAGGGATCAAGCAAATAGAACGATAAAATAACGTCAACGAAACATAATAAAGTTGGTAAACATCGAATTAACTCAAGTGTTCACAATTTTCCGCGAATGAAACACATGTTAGTAATTAATAAAAAAAATCGTTTACGTGCATTGAAAGAAAAAACTATTTAACCTCTACACACACAGTAAGTTTTATTTTTTATACACACTTATTTAACACAACTATTCATTTTATTCTATTTGTCCACATCCTTTGCAAAGCAAAAAATGGGCAAAAAAAAGAAGAAAATCGCTGACAAGAACTGGAATACCAACAACGACCGACCTTAAACCCGCTATATCTAGTAGGAGGGGAAGAGCGCTAACTGTTGGGCTATACAAGTCATTTGTTAAAGTTTGCAACATAAATACTCATATTTGTTTTTTTCGGTTATATTTATTAAAAAAAGAAAAAAAGAAACCATGTGATGCCACATGACAGCTCCTTGATTAGCACTCAGCGAATTAATCTCTACCAAATTAGCATTATTATCATAAATAAGTGTTTAAATCAATAATAGAACTAATTTTATAATAAAAACTATTTTCAAAACGTTACTTTATATCCATCCTTAATTATTTAGAGAAGTGTTGTAAATTAATAATAAGATTAATTTTATAATAAAACAGTTTCTATGAAATTACTTTTTATCCATTTTTAAGGAGTTATCTTTTATCTATCAAATTGATAAAATATTAACAAAAGGTGAAACTCAAGGCATGCAAGCATGGGTTTAAAAATAAATTACAAAAAGGGGTGGTCAAAAAGTAGCAACTTGGTTTGCTTTTTAACTTAAGTAATAATAATAATATTAAATTAAACTACATTAAAAAGTGAATGTCTTCAAGCCTTTTAAATAAAAACTCACATTAAATAACTTGAATAAAGGGTGGAGTTGTATCATTTACATTAACTTTTACATTTTTATTATAATATAAAGATTACATTAAAAATAATTTTTTTAAATAAAATAATATTTTTTATACTTTTATAATTATATTTTTTTATCACCTTCACTCACAACCATTTTTAAAAAATATTAAAAATATTTATAGGGGCGAACAATGTTTTCTCCAACTATATATAAACATATTTTGCTAGAAATTTTAATTTTTCACTGGAATTTTTAGAGTTTGTCGGAATCTTGTTGGAAAGTCGTCGGAATTGGTCGATTTTTGGCATTAGGATCGCCTAGGGCCGAACTTGACCACAGTTGACCACCTAACGCTTAATTGGCTGATTAGATAAAAATTTCTAGGTGGACAGCCAACTAGCGACTAATCGTCGTTTAATTAGCTGCCTAGGTTGATTTTTACAACATTGCTAGGGAGAATACAAACATAGGTTTCTAAAATTAAGGTTGTTAAACGAGTCTTGTTTATTGGCAAGTTAAATTACATATGAGCCCAAAATTATTACACTAACTTGGAAATCATGTTGAACACATAAACTGAACACAATAATTGTATTCATATATTAGTATAAGCATAACCCGTTTGACCCAAAATTATTTTCATATTCTAAAGCAATGACCGTCACTTTAAACATGTACATTTGGCATAAAAAGTACCTAAAATAGTTTAAATTATTACATACAACACCTTTTGTAAAAAAATATGAAAATTAATGGGTAAAACAGGCCTACCTATGACCCCATCGAGTTGCACAAACACAACCTGCTTAACAAAATGTGTTTCGGAGTTCGATCTGAACTTGAACTGAAATCATTTAGAATAAATACAAACCCGAATTTAATGTTATCATGATGTGTTGTTTTGTTCTGTAAAAATTCACACCCCTACTAAAATAACTTTCAAAGTGTTTGGCATATCATTATAATACTATTCACTAGAGCACATTTTGCTTCCTTCTTTTAAGTAATAAAAAAACATAAATCCTTAATCATGATAGAACCTAGAATAAATTATAAAAAGGTCCTTTGTGTGCGCATCTAATTTTATATATGTCTTTAATTTTTAAAGATTACACAAACATTCTTTATATTCAGTTTTTGTAACAGTTATGGTCCTTTAAAATAACTTGGGTTGAATTTTCTAGTTAAATTTAATCACATCCTAATCATATGAGCGTAATTTATAAAATTCATCTACCCCTCTTCTTAATGTAAACATACAGCAAGCTACTACATATAACAAAACTCTAAATTAGGGCTCATAACGTGACCTGCATCTTCCCATCTTTTCCTTCGTATGATCTCCATTTTTCTCTACTCTAGACCAAAAATTAGCCATATAGGGCTCGTACCTCCTTTGCTAAAAACAATTGATCTTCTATCTCGATTATGAATGAATAAATGATATCTGTTGGTGTGGTAAGCAAACGACTAGCAAAACTTTATGGACTTCATGCAATCTAGGTATACGATTCTATTGTTGTCCAAAGACGTATGGTGTGTCTTTGTTAACATTTAACCTAATTTCATATTGTCCTTGTTCACATTTATTCTAATTTGAATATCCATATCTTTTGAATTTTCCAACTTTTAATCAGGGCTCATAATGCAATTTTTTTTAATGACATGACTCTAAACATGTGAAAGGTGTTTGAGTATCATTAGGGGTGCTTGCTTAGGCTCGAGCTCGGCACGTTCTCGGCTCGTCAGGAAATTTTCAAGCTCGAGCTCGTCAGAAAATTTTCAAGCTCGAGCTCGTCTCGTACTCGACTCGTTTCTTATTAAATTACTAAATATTTATTTTATTATAAACTTTTATATTTATTTATAATCATACTTTTAATATATAACATAATATATATTATTTAATAATTTTTATCATAATTTTATATATAATAATACTATTCATATAAATATATATATATATATATAGTATGTAAATAAAAAATTATACAAACAAAAAGCTCATTTATACTCGCGACCCAGCTTGGGCTTGATATCTGAAGCTCGGGCTCAAGGTTGAACAGTAAACGAGCAATAATGTGAGCTTGAACTCAGGCTCGAGCTCGTGAGTTCAATTAAGCTCAGCTCAATTCGAGTTTTTTTCGAGCCTATCTCAAGTAGCTCGCGAGCCGACTTCACTCGTTTATACCTTTAAATATCATTCCAGGTCTACTAAGATCAAAGAATGATCATGAAAGTTTATAGAGCCAGCTTGAAGCAAAATTAAATTTCAAGTGAAGAGAATGAAAGACAAATGAAAAAGTAGTTGATTTTTAGTTGGATAGGTTTTATCATATTTTTATTTCTTAGAGTTTCATGTAAGTTTTATGTGTAATACAATGTATTCTTGACCAATTTAGATGTAATAAACAGTCCACTCAATGTAATGATATCATATGTAATAGAATGGCATTTTAGAGCTAAATTGTGTTTATGATATTTTAGACGAAGTTATGTGCAGTAAGCAAATCTATGTATGTATGGCATTAGATCAATATATGTAATAGAATGATATTTCCCCACAAATGACAGTTGAGCTAAATTGTGTAATAGCATTTGATCTAATATTGAGCTAAATTGTGTAACGGCAGTTGACCAGTAAGCAATAACTCGGTAAGCATTGTATGTATGCAGGATGCAGGATGTGAGCATATATTACGAGTCCTAATTTGAAGTTTTGTTATATGTAGTAGTGTGTTGTATGGTATACACTAAGAAGAGAGGATGGCGGATTTTATAAAATTATTCTCATGTGATTTGCATGTGATTATATTTAACTATAAAATTTATAAACTCACGTTAGTTTAAATGACCATAACTATTACAAGCATTGAATATAAGAAATGTTTGATGTAATTTTTAAAGATTAAAAATCAAATCTGAAATCAGGTATAAATATAAATAATATTATTTTGTAATTTAGTCTAGAACCTAAAAGAAAAAACTTTGAACAATCAACAGTGATTGTTTGTTCCATAAAGCACTGGTATATATATGTAATATTTACCATTTAATTATCATACTTATTATATATATGTAGACGTTTTTATTTTACGAGAAATGATAAAAGTTTGGTCAAATGTCTAATGAGCTTATCAATATATCTTTATTTACTTTATTACACCCTAATAACTGAAATGAAAGAAAAGTATGAGCCTAAAAATGGATGAAATTAACGAAAATTTTGAGAGTGGCGTACATTTAGTGCATATTTCACGTATCATAAGTTGCATGAAACTTGTAAATAAATGTATACTAAAGTAAATTAAGCATAGTAAAAGGAAATATTATGGAAAGAAAACAAAAGGGTGTCATTTAAAAAGACACGTACTAAGCAAAGGATTACCCACTGCAATGACCAAAAAACTCTTAGAGAAGCAAAAGGTTTATGTCATGTCGCTAGAGATTGACCTCCGTAATAGGTTGATCGCTTGTGAATTGATGTCGACTGCCACTAGGGTGGGACACTAACCAACTTAACGTTATGGTAGTATAAAGAATATTATTTTCCTACGAAAAGTTTGCATATTATTATTATTATGTATTGAAAAAGGACAATAAAAGTCCTCTAGTGCGCAACCATAGACAACAACATCAAATTATCAGCATATATATAATTCAGTTGCTTCATAATCTAATAAATAAATATTGAGAGAAAGAAAACTTAAATTATGGAGAAACATGCCAAAATGATACATATACAAATCACGATAAAAGGGTTAAAGTAATGACTATTCTTAAAAAATCAAGTATGTTTGTTATACCTAAATTAAATGACAAAAATTAGTGTTTATCAGCCTTATATATGATATTTTAATAGACTTCGGCTTCTTGATACGTCATTTTTAATACATGTATGATATATACACCCATATTAATCAAAAACCCAATATATATATATATATATATATATATATATATATATATATATATATATATATATATATATATATATATATATATATATATTGTTTGAAAGGTATTCTCCAAATGCAATATTGTTTTTTAGTCGTAGAAATGGGTTAGGGAACATATGATTCACGAGTACATTATTAAGTAATAAAAACTGAGGTGGAAATATTGGAGTGTGCGTTTTATTTAAAAAAGTATAATATTATAATAAATAAATAAATAAATGGTGAGTATCCATGCATCAAATCCAATCGAGCTGTTTCACGCCATATTTGTGGGATCGTATGATGAGTTGTCAATCCCTAATTCCATCCAATAATTAAACTTTAACAAAATAAAATTTTAAAAATCTATACTATATAATAAAAGAGTAACTAAGATGTCAATGGCACTCTCCTGTTACTTATCAAAAAAAATTTCCCGCCTAAACTATTATATTATTTTAGTTAAGTTTTTTATTTTAAGAAACTTAATTAATAATTGAATTTGTTTTTAATTTAATTTTTTTATATTATCAACTAAATTGTGTAATCATATGTTATTTTGAATTGTACATACTTTTATCGTAAAATAAGATTTAATTGAAAAAAAGTTTAAAAAACCATTTATTGATATATTTATATATTTTGGGTTAATTTCAATTTAAGACAATTGGTTTTTTATTTCACACGGGTCAGTTGTATGTTATATTATCCAAAGAAGTATTCGAATATATATAAATTGAAAATGCAACTTTTTATTTTTTATTATTTTATGTAATACGTAATTTAATCATACGAAATATTTTACATTTATGAATTATATAGTTTTTATATTTCAACCCGTGTATTACACGGGTATCTAACCTAGTACAATATATTGTAAAAGAACTAGGAATTTTGATTGTGTATTGCCCGAGATCTTAAAGTATATATTTCATGATGAGTAAATTAATATAATAGAAATTGAAATAGATAAACTTATTCGTATGTTAAAAAGTAATAAGAGTAAATTATTGTTTTTTTTATGTGTTTTTATCATATTTATCATTTTAATATAAAAATATTATTTTTTATATCTTGCCCTCCAAAGTTTAAAAAGTAATTATTTTCATTTAAAAATGTTAATTTCATTTATTCGAATTGTTAAATATCTATCACTAAAAGGGGTGAGCATGTAACTTTACATATAAAAAAATTTAATTTATGTTTACATTTTGTTAATAAAATTTTATTAATTTGTTATTATTCTATTCACGAAACCTATATTAAACATTTCATCTTTTCGATATCAGACATTTCATCATTAGCTAAATAATGAGATTGTCGGCTTCTTTGGTGAGGGAGGATGATAGATATGATTTCTAGCGGCGAATAGAACTCATTGCAAAGTGATTGTATAATGGAGACCACCACCTCTTGTCATCCTCTCACCTATATCATGATTCACAATCACAAACATACAAACAATATCATTATGGCAAAGTTATGATTTTATCAATTTACATGTTGTAACATTTTAAAGTTACAAATTTAATGTTTTTGGATGAAAAATGATAACTTTTTAAAATCTTAGGGAGATAGATTAAAAAAAATAACTGTTTGAAAATAATTAATGTAACCAAACTACTGTAAGAAATATGACAATTCTCTCAATTAATAATAATAATAGTAATTTCTAATATAAATTAAAAATGAAAGTGTTTAACTAATATGCATGTATTTGAGGTGTTTTTAGCATCTTTGGAAAATGAAATGCAGGGTCAATCATGTACTTACTAAATAATAATAATTATTATTGATATGTTTGTGTATATTAAATAAGGAAGAATATCACGACACATATTTAATAATAAAAATTAATAGTTGAGAAATAATACGTAACCATATTGTATTATTGACTCATCACCTGCACATATAATTCCGATTTTTATTATGATTCAAGTATGAAAATTAACGACAATACGAGACAAATATTAATAGTTATCTTGAACAAGTGAAAAATATGCTGATATTATATGTAGATATATTGAATAATAATAATAATAATAATAATAATAATAATAATAATAATAATAATAATAATAATAATAATAATAATAATAATAATAATAATAATAATAATAATATAATAATAATAATAATAATAATAATAATAATAATAATAATAATAATAATAATAATAATAATATAATAATAATAATAATAATAATAATAATAATATAATAATAATAATAATAATAATAATAATAATAATAATAATAATAATAATATAATAATAATAATAATAAATAATATAATAATAATAATAATAATAATAATATAATAATAATAATAATATAATAATAATAATAATAATAATAATAATAATAATAATAATAATAATAATAATAATAATAATAATAATAATAATAATAATAATAATAATATAATAATAATATAATAATAATAATAATAATAATAATAATAATAATAATATAATAATAATAATAATATAATAATAATAATAATAATAATAATAATATAATAATAATAATAATAATAATAATAATAATAATAATAATAATAATATAATAATAATAATAATAATAATAATAATATAATAATATAATAATATAATAATAATAATAATAATAATAATAATATAATAATAATAATAAATAATAATAATAATGAATAATATAATAAAGTAATAAAAAAAATTTAACTTATAACGCCGTCCCTATAACACTATTAGAAAAAAGCTTGGTTTCATACGAAAATTTGTGTCATATATGGTCTTTTGTGAAAGATGTTTTAACACATATGATTTGCCACAACTTCTTAAACCCTAATTTTCCTACAAACTTTTGATAGTATAGCGAGAAAAAAATAAAAAACCAAAGATAAAGTTGATGATATTATGCTAATTTATTAGGGTATTTTTCATTTTGTTATTATATGTTGTTTTTATTCTTATTGTTGTTATTAACTTTTTATTGTTATAGTTAATAATAATATAACATAATAAAAATAGTAAATTAATCATAATAATAATAATTTTAAAATAATTAATATTACTATAAACAATAATAAGAATAATAAAAAATAAAGTTAATCTTAATATAAGCCCGACAAAATATATTTATTGTGAATCTACCACAAACTGTTTCTCGTGACAAAATATATTTGTTGTAAATCCATGGCAATTCAATTAAGTTTTACTATACATTTGCGACACAAATGTGCATAACAATTTCTTTTCCCTTGTAGTGTAGCATTTTCGTAAAAAAAATACTTTAAGCCCACAATTTAAATTTAAAATAGTTGAAATTTAACAAGTTTGGCCGTTTAAAAGGGAAGCATGTTTTAAGAAATTAATAAAAGCATTTTATAAGAATTTTTCATTGTCACCATTTCTTTTGCACCACTTCCTCCTGTCATCAATGCAAGATGAAATATTGTTTTTTAGATTGTTCTAAAGTTTGTTACTTTTTTCCTTGTTATTCACCAATGTGACACAATATTTTAAGATTTATTATAGAAAATTGATTATGGTGAAGTTTATTAAACTATTCATATCATATAAAACAAAAGGATAAATTTCATGTAAATTTCTATAAAATAATACTTAAAGTTACAATATAGCTAATAACTTAAAACTAAAAGATAGATTTTCATCTAATTGAATAAAACTATAACGAACAGATTAATGGAATATATAATTAATATATCTTATGTGCTACATTATTTTATGTATATGATTAGTTTTCTTTTTTAATATTGATACTGATGAAGAGTTGAAAGCAAGCATAAAACATAGAAACTATATTTATTGCATATAAAACTATGTAATCTAGTTAATATTATAGAAAAGCTATATCGATCAAGTCTCCTTTTTTCTTAATTAAGTTATATTTAAAATTTAATCTACAACATAACATAAGTATTATATATACTTGCAAGAATAAGATAATATATTTCCAAATACAACTATTTCTTTACTATCTTTCTACTCTAATGAAATGATAACTATATATGACACATGACATCACCATATTTATTACTACGAAGTTTTTGCAGACTCTCTCTTATATTAAATAATCACATTAATTACTAATAATATTATTTAATTTTTTTATATTAAAAATAATCTTTTAAAAATTAAGAAAAAGATCTTTTAACTAATGTTATTTTTAAATAAATAAATTTTATAAAACAAAAAAAATCTAAAACATCAAACTTTTTAAAAATATGAAATATTTAAAATTGGTGTTTTTTAAAAAGTAAAACTTTTATAAACAAAAAATAATTATAATTAGGAGTTATAATAAGAAAGTTTTTATAAATAATATTTTTTAAAATATTTTTTTTAACAAAATTTTTTATTCTATTTATAATAAGGTATATTTCAATCATATATTAAAATATTATTTTATTATTAACAAATTTTAATTTTATTTAGTATTTTATTTAACCCTTGTAATACACGAGTTTATTAAAACTAATATAAGCATATAAGTTGAAACATTCTTATTTGAAAAGATCTCTAATTATTTGAAAAGAACTTACAGTGTGCATGTTAAGTTTGCATATGAGCCATTGATTTGTAGTTTCACAATGAAGATGGTTAATTCCAGATCTTTAATATAAACTTGAATATAAATAATTAAGGATGTGATTAAGTAGATTATTAGATTTTGTTCGATTGTGTTTTGTTTTAACATTAATTAATTAACATAAAATTAATTAATTAGCTTTAAAACAAAGGCAAAAGCAAGTGGAGAATATCTACAGTAGATTGAGGGCACATGGAATACCAGAGGTATTCATCACTTCACAGTTCACACCACACGATTTGCAAAGGAAAATCCCTTAAAGAATGCTGCTTCAAGATTATATTTCTACAAATTAAATAATTATTAATAAATATGTTCGTAATACCTCCAAATCAATCCAACCAAGCACCATATCACCTTTAATCTTATCAAATATTATTTTTTTAATTTATTATAGTAAAATGTGTGACTTTTTAACTAATTTCTAACCTTATAACGTGTTCTGATTTCTGACATTATTTGTTTCCTAAAATTATACCTTCATTAATCATTAAAGTTGTTAGTTTAAGATCTTATTAGACAATTAAAATTTTCATTAAAAATAAATTATATTCCACGTCCTTAACCATCATATTTCTTTTATAATATTATATTTGTTATATAATTAGATTATTAGTTGTGTTGTGAGTTTCATATTACTTTTAATAATATCAAGGAAACTCAAACATAAAAATGATATATTAATGGACTTCAATAGCTAGAATGTGATCAGGATAAGTGAAACTCAAGCATAAAATCTTATATTATTGTACTATAATAGCTAGAATATGAAAAGATAACTGTATCTCAAACATAAAATCGATCTTATCTTATTTATTGAACTTTAAGTGTTGTCTCTTTACAAAGTATATATAGATTTAATCATAGAATTTATAGTTTTGTTATGATTTAGTTAGTCTATTTGTTAGTTTTTAAAATAAAAATACTAAAACATGTTAGAGGCTTTTAGGGATATGATTTTGCCCTTAATCTGTTTATTAAGATTTGTAAAATCTTGTTTCGATTAAATGAAATATATATGTAAAACTTTGTTTGTATTTAGTAATTAAAATTTTCAAGTTTAAACCAATGTACGTAATAGTTGATTATGAAGATAAATTACTAAATAATAATAAAAAGTTTCGGAGGTATACTTTTGCAAATCAATTTAACATGTTCTATTTAAGTCATTTAAAATTAAAAATAAATATTTAACTTTATAAAAATAATCATAAGAATAGAAAAATAATAAAACTGACTGGTTTTCGTAGTTAATGCGACTTTATTAGAACAATATAAAATGTAAGTATTCTTTTATAATATTGAACCTCAAAGTTATTGTTTCCTTATCACATATTCGCACATGTATTTCAATCATAGTAAAAAAGCCTTGTGTTAAATCATGTATTTGTATTATTAACAAATGAAGTAATTATTTTCTATGTCAGGGAAAGTAATAAATGGTGTATTCCCTAATGTTGAAATTTAATTTTGGGAACTATTAAAGTATTAAATTTTAATGAAAAGATATAAAGATTTTATACGATCTTTTATTTGTGATCTGTTTATATTTTATTTTTATCTGACATTTATGATCTTTCCTTGTCAGAATGATGGATACACGGCGGCATGGATACCTGAATTTATTTTCTATTAAAAGAAATCTGAATAATTCGACTTTATTATTTTAATACAACAAAAATCATGGTATATAATGAAGAACTAGCATTAAACCTCATGTGTTTCATTGGTGGTGTAAAATCATAACAAGGCACAAACACTAAAATTACGATGTGTTAATACGAATAAATTAGACGTAAACGTAAAACATAGAAAATTATAACTATTTGGATCTTGGACCCAAGCCATGACGAAACTGTCAAACAGGAAAAAATAAATGTAAAAACGTTAAACCACACATACACATTGTGTCGTGTTAACTTACAAATTTTAAAACGAAACGTAAAAATGTTGAATCACACATGCATATTGCGTCGTGTTAACTTGCAAAATTTAAAATAAAATGTAAAACAAATATTTACAAAAATCAGATGATTCATATAACTTTAGATCATGGGATCGACTAGTGGTTTGAAAAAGAAATGCAATGCGGACACTAGCCAGTCGTGTTCGGGTGACAGGCCCATGAGTTAACCTCAAGAAGAAAAAAAAGTTATCCTTTCTTTTTTCCTGTAGGTACATTTATAACACATTATACTTATATTAAGTGAATGGCCAGACATATAAGGATGCAAAGTACTTCAAACAATAACACCTTTGAAGCATTTTGATCTATTTTTTCTTTTGTGCATTTCCGATTGTACCAATGTTTTCATAACCAAATCCGAAGGCGACTGCGAACCGGACGCCTTATTGGTGCGCTGGTCGGACTGGATTTAAGAACCGGATGACATCATAATTATATGTATATATATGATATAATATATGGTTATATATAATTCAATATAAGTATTTTACATATGTATTTATATTTATATATAAAAACTTAAACATAATCTTATATCTAACACTTCAATTTATTGTTCAACTCATCCGTTAAACAAATTAAAATCCAAAAATAAAAGTAAAAAGAAAATACATGAATCCCGATCCAACCCCAGAACCAGTTCCCGGTCCGACCACCAAACCGAGATGAACCGGCCGGTCGAACCTATAGAAAACGAATTGGGTTGCTCGGATCGGTCCCCCTCCTATTCTAGCTCGGGCCGGCTAATCAATCCGAGCTTCAAAACATTGGATGGATACCACTATTACACTATACCGTATGCAACTATGCATAGTCATCCTCGCAACTTTTTTAAAACAAATTACACTTCTTTCTAGTGGCCCATTTTTGAAATACTTGGCCCATAGTGCTAATAACAAGTTAAGAAGGGTAGAAAATAGAAATGAAAAGATGGCAATAAGCTACTAACTGGGCTGATATGATAAAAGGAAAGCCCAGCCCAGTTTGCAAGTGTCAACTGTCAGTTAAAAGAAAAAAAAGTAGATGCAGATTGCTAGCTTTAATGACAAATGTTTGTTTATTTTATCTACACTACAATTAATCACAATAACTAGTTATATTTCCTAACGGTCATCGGATACTTTAATGTTATAATATCATCACCGTATTCATTGCATTCTAAGAAAAAACCATGTTGTTTAAAATTAAAGTAGAACTCGTTAACATAAATAGCGGTTAAATGACCAATTATAATAAGACAAGCATAAGACAAATTATATGAAGTAATTGTTAAACAACTTATGAGTTAGAATGACAGACTATAATACTATACTAAAAATTAAGTAGTCATATCTTGTACAAATAGAGTTTGGATACATATATCAAATCAATTATTTTCCAGATAACGATTAAGTATAATACACATTAGTCAACATATGAGAAACATTCTATGAAACATGAACATTATCTACTCATTACAATGTTTGGGCCTTTGAATAGTTCTCCTAGAACTTAGGTGCTGTTTGTTTTTTCTGCAGGAAAACGTCTGCAGTCTGCGGATCACATCTGCAGACATCTGCAGCAGAAGAGGTAGACCAAATGTCTGCAGTCTACAAGAAAAAGACTGTTTGTTTTTTTAACATCTGCAGAATGCTGAAATATTCTGTAATTAAAGCAAACCTATTTTTTAAACTTTAAAAAGTACTTTAACATTAATATATAAATAAAAGTCATACACGTCTTAGGTTTGAATTCAATTTTCATTGAATTTTAAGCTAACGTAGGTTGAGCTTTTACTTTATGTCACTGGTTAGCACGGTATCGGTAATATCTCATGTGTTTTACGATAACCCTTTCTCATGGTAAAGTAATCGATCTGCAAATCATAGATAATAAAGAACACAATGTATAAAAAAATTATTATTTTATTTTAAAATAAAAAGATTACATGACAACAAATCAGTATTCTACGTGATAATACAAATCGATTTAAATAGAGATGTACCAAAAAAACAAAAGAAATTACAAATTATTTGATTAATCAATTAATTAGAAATAATTAATAAGAAATTTGTGAGAAGCCATTAGAGGAGAGCTTGAGATGCGAACCAAAGTTTTTCTTTTTTATCGTCTTCTTAAACTGCTTCGATGCTGCTTTCAACACCTTCTTCCACCCCTGTTCATCAAAATTCACCAAAATTTCATCAAATTACCTCATTTTTTAAACAAAATCACACAATTAAACCAACAAACAACAATCAAAACCCTCACCTTCATCTGAATCGGAGAACAAGAAACCGAATCGACTATCAATTTCCCCGAATTCGACGAAATCGACCCCAACTGATCAAACCCTCTGTAACCACTTCTTCTCCTCTTCATCTTCACAATCTTCTTGTTCTTGAATCTCTGATGAACATTGACATTGAAGCACCCAATCATACAAGAATCAAACTTTTTCACCATCATATCTGCAACATCCTCCTTCCCCTGTTCTTCTTCATCTTCTTCAAACGAAAGCTTCCTCTGCAAATCAATCACCGGAGACGATGGGTGTGAGGGCTCGGCGGCAGAAGAGCGGCGGCGCGGCGGCAGGAGAGCGACGGCGCGGCGGCGTAGGGTGGAGGTCGGCCGGTGGTGAGAGGAGATGTGGGGAAGAGTTGCACACAAGTGAAGGTGGTTTCAGGGTTGGGGGGAGTTAAGGAAAAGTGAGAAGTGTTTAGAAGTGGTAAGTCCACATCTTCTCCACGCAGACGTCAGGAAGACGTTTTTTAATGAAACGTCTTCCAAAAATCAAACAGTCTGCGCACTTAAAACCTCTTCCCGCGTCTGCGTGTTCGCAAATAAAAAGGTGAGGAAGAGCTTTTGAAAAAAAAACAAACACTACCTTAGTGTTAATGTTGTTGACCTGTTATGTATCTGCTGCTAGTGTGGCAGAAATTCTGACATTATCATGTTTCATCTCTCGTTTGGAGATGAGAAAATTATATAAAAAATTACGTACGTCATTGTCCACCATATTCACTAAACCTACATTTGTGTTTTGGAACTCAACCTTTTCTAATACTTGTAAAGCAATAAAGTAAGTTTAGAACGTCATTTTTAGTTATTTATGGTTGCGCTTAAAACCAAATTGATTTGGTTGCCTTATTAAATTACGTTGACAATTGACAATAAACACTTTTCAATTTTAGAAGAAAGATTAATTATTATTATTATTATTGCAATTATTATAAAAAGATATTATAAGAAGATTTTAACCAGCCTAGTTTGTCTCTCTTTTGTCATGCAAGCCTAATTCTCTACTTTAAACTCAATTTGAACAAATCTGGTTCTAAGACGAATAATATAACTCTTCAAATCATATCATAAATTCTAAGAATAACCATTGATATATCAATAGTTGTATTCCATCACATGAAACCAATAAACCTAAGAATTGAATCTAGATTGTATGGAATTATCTTGATTATTTATATAAAAATTATTGTCAACTTAATCTTTGCTGCTAAACTGTAAATAGACATAGAGCTGGGCACCCATTGCTTTATATATTAACCAACAACCTGCAGCATTAAATGATCCGGTTAATGTGAATAAGAAAAGATATATTAATGTATCTAATGTAAAATTTGAGTGAATGAGATCTCAGCAAAGAAGTAAAATTGAAATTAGAGAAGATATTAACTAACATGGTCATATGAACATCACTTTTTAGACCCAGTATAGCATATTGCTTTGTATCAGTAGTGGTTGCACTATAAACAGAGACTTCATTGTGCATTTACAACATGTCAAATTTTACAAATCTGATTAATGAACACGAAAAGAACTAAACTGAAACCAATTCCTCCATGGTTTTTTTATAAGAACTATAAACGATAATAGACATTAGGTGGTTGTCAGGGAAGAATGGGGAACGTGAGAGACGAAAGAGCATTTAGTGGGAGTGCTTGTTGAAACCACTCAACCATCTGATAACTGCAAAAGTGATTAAAAAACCTCCAAATTTTGATTTAATTGACGACTTTCAAGTGCTCAGATTTCACCTCAGGTTGGTTAAATGAGTTTAGACTGTTAGGATTGAATGAAAAACAATTATAAAAACTGGAAGTAATATGTTATATGATTTGTGACAAGACTCGAGCCCTTAATCTTAATGGGAGCTATACGGCACAAATAATAATTCCTTTACTATTGGACCCAAATCTCTTATTATATTTGTAGTTTTCAGTTACAAATTAACATTTTATATTTTTTCTAGAAGTGCTTTTAATCTATTTTTATTATCATCTTTACATGCGTCTTATAATTGAAATCCTTTCACCTCTTGAATAGAGGATTGCATTTGACCACTACGAGATCTCCGTAGAAACAAATAACTTTTTATCTACTAATTAGAATTAAGATGAACTTTATAAAAACTACGTCTAAAAAATTATAGAAAAAACAACTAATCGTTTTATATTTGTTACTTATTTTCTGGGGTGGTTTGATAATAATTGGGTTGGTTTTAAAATTTCTTAAGGGTTGTATAAACTTATTTTTAGAGTTGGTCTTAAAATTTTATGGGGTTGGTTGGGATCTAATCGTGTATGTACCATTGGAAAAAAAAAAAAAAAGTTCATGGGGTGCAGGCGATTTCATGCCTAAGCACTAGGTCCGCTCCAATTCATCTTCCAAGTTTTAAATCCCTAATTTTATAGCAAACAAAATGTAAACAAATACATAATAACAATTAACAGCTAAAACTATAAACAAAACTTTATCATAAAGTTTAATTTCATATCTCTTGTGATAAATAAATACGATTTGCACAACTGCACATAATTTCATAAGCCTAAAATTTAAAATCAAAAGTAAAACAACTAAAAAGCGAAAAAAATATGTTATAAAAGTTAATTTTAAATTTTATTTGAGCTTTTAATTTTATATTAATTTGGGTTTTTAAAAGTCAAAAGGTATCTTAATTTTTACTCAGATGTATCCTAACACTTACAATAATAAAAAAAAAATTTATATTTTAAAATGAGAGTTTAGAAGTAACCCAAGTTATACTAAGGGGCTGTTTGGCAATATCTGAATTATTAAGTGCTGAACCAATAAAAGGTTTGAACCATTAAGTGCTGAACTACTAAAAGATCTGAATCATTAAGAGCTAGTATATCGCTTAACTATTCAAAGGCAAATGTCTGACCAATTCAGATAAAAGGTATTAACCATTCAGCATTAGACCTCTTAACCATTCAGCATTAGTATAATGCTTAACCATTCAAAGGCAAATGTCTGAACCATTCAAACATTTGCTCGCGAAACAAACAGTCTGAGCAATTAAATACTGAATCATTCAGACATCTAAACCATTAAAAGACTGATTAATAGACTGTTAAACAACCCTTAAGTGCTTGATAAGTCCGCTCTTAGTTAATGCATGTTTCAAAACAAAATATTAATAATAAGAAAATGAAAATGAAAGATAAAAATATAAAAATTGGAAGATGATGAGATAAGGGTTTAAAGACCCACCTTTCATTTCTCTGTTTTTCATCTATCAGTCATTCACGAAGAGAAGCATATCATCACACGTAGCCATAGCACAACTCAAAGCTAAAGCTTCCATCAAACAATCCGCCTCTTCTCTTTAGGGTAACTTCAATTTCCAATTGGGTGTCTGTAATTTGTCAATTACATGTTCAAACAATCGTTTATGAGCTCTGGGTCAGTGTAAATTTGCGTAATTTTTTTTTATGTTGTTTCGATTCTCTAAATTGTGTTTTTGATGAATTGAAGTCAATTGTATGTGGGGTTCGTAATCCCCAATGTTGTGCACCTTATCTGCATTGGATTTGGTTTAATTTTCCACAAATTAACTTCGATTTTTCTTCGAAAGTATGAAAATTGAAGGCGTATGTGACTGTTGTTGACTGTTGGTGAAACTGTGAAAGTGGTTTTGTTAATCTTTAATGCAGTTTATCAATTTAGTTGATAAGGAGCATAATCCACCCGTTCATCTTGATGAAAATTTGGTTAATTATTGTTGGGTATGTAAGTTATTTGGATTCTTGATGATATTTGTGAAATTGGGTTTGAACTGTGTAGCGTTTACTTATCCCATTTGAATGTGATTATATGTAGTTGTTTTTTTCTTCTTTTTGTAAGCAAAATTGAGATTTTATCTTCTAATCTGACATTTGGTTACATTAACAACATCCATATAATATTGAAGATAATGCTAGACATGAGATGAATTGTGTTGGAATTGGCCACGCGTGTTGAAGATACATTTTGTAGTAAATCTGTCTTTTTTTTTTTTTTTTTAAAAAAGATCCAATTTTTTTAGTTTCATAAAATGCATACTATCAGGGACCTGTAACCTTCTACCTTTTCGACCAGATAGCAACAAAATATGACCCGACTTGACCCATTTATGCTGTATTTGCTCCACAGGTGAAGAAGCTGATGAAGCATTAGGTTAGTTACTAACAGACCCGACCTGAATTAGACTTCATCCATATTTGGATAACAAGATGACACCCGTTATACCAACATCAACAAGCAGTATTTCCCTTATCCCCGGGTGCACTTTTGATACAATAAAGACTAGAAAGGGTTCGATAAAATGCTGTAATTTAAAAAGATCGACCCGTAGAACTCTACATGGTCAAGATTGTTTATTACCTTTATCAACATCTCTTAGATTATTTCCACATATCAGAACATTTGGTTCCCATTGTAAACCAAGATTTGGAGTAGCATCAGCCACAGGGGTGGATGTGGATGTAACTGCAGAGCAAGCTGACCAATCAGATACCGTTTCAGATCAAGATTCTGGTCAAACAGCCAAACCAACACCAACCGTTGATAAGTCAAAACAAAGATCTAGGCCCGTTAGAAAAAGTGAAATGCCACCCGTGAAAAATGAAGAATTGGTCCCTGGTGCAACTTTCACTGGTAAAGTGAGATCGATCCAGCCATTTGGAGCTTTTGTTGACTTTGGAGCTTTCACAGACGGGCTGGTTCATGTTTCACGGTTGAGTGATGGTTATGTTAAGGATGTTGCAAATGTTGTTTCGGTTGGACAAGAAGTGAAGGTGAAGTTAGTGGAGGCAAATATTGAAACGGGCCGGATCGCGCTGACCATGCGGGAGAATGAGCCCGCTGCTGGTGGCGAGACGTCTAGACCTCCTAGGAAAACGGGTCAAAAGTCAAACACGAGGCGGGACCGAGATGAGGGGAGAAAAAGTACAAAGTTTGTGAAGGGTCAAGAACTTGAAGGCACTGTAAAGAATCTTACACGTTCGGGTGCTTTTATAAACCTCCCAGAAGGCGAGGAAGGGTTCTTACCAGCTTCTGAAGAAGCTGATGAAGGGTTTGGAAGTATAATGGGTGACGGGTCATCTCTTGAAATTGGTCAAGAAGTCAAAGTTCGGGTCTTGAGGATTGCAAGAGGTCAAGTAACGTTGACCATGAAGAGAGATGATGATAATAAAGATTTAGACTCAAAGCTTCAAGGAAAGATTTTTACTGCTACAAACCCGTTTCTTGTAGCTTTCCGTAAAAATAAAGATATTGCTTCGTTTTTAGATGATAGGGAGAAAGCTGAAGGAGGAAATGTGAAGATTTCTAGTGAAACCGATACACAACAATCAGTTGAAGAGACTGAAACTGTTGAACCAGAAGAGGCTGAAAAAGTTGAAGCTGTTACTAGTGAAGAAGTCAAAGATGAAATTGTTTCTCCCGAAACAGAAGATGATGAAAAAGTTGAAGCTGTTTCTAATGAAGAAGTGAAAGATGAAATTGTTTCTCCCGAAACCGAAGAAGATGAAAAAGTCGAAGCTGTTTCTAATGAAGAAGACAAAGACGAAATTGTTTCTCCCGAAACAGAAGTTGAAAAGGTTGAAGCTGTTTCTAATGAAGAAGTGAAAGATGAAGTTGTTTCTCCTGAAACAGAAGATAATGAAAAAGTTGAAGCTGTTTCTAATGAAGAAGTGAAAGATGAAATTGTTTCTCCCGAAACCGAAGAAGATGAAAAAGTCAAAGCTGTTTCTAATGAAGAAGACAAAGACGAAATTGTTTCTCCCGAAACAGAAGTTGAAAAGGTTGAAGCTGTTTCTAATGAAGAAGTGAAAGATGAAGTTGTTTCTCCTGAAACAGAAGATAATGAAAAAGTTGAAGCTGTTTCTAATGAAGAAGTGAAAGATGAAATTGTTTCTCCCGAAACCGAAGATGATGAAAAAGTCGAAGCTGTTTCTAATGAAAAAGTGAAAGATGAAGTTGTTTCTCCTGAAACAGAAGATGATGAAAAAGTTGAAGCTGTTTCTAATGAAGAAGTGAAAGATGAAATTGCTTCTCCTGAAACAGAAGATGATGAAAAAGTCAAAGCTGCTTCTGATGAAGAAGTCAAAGAGGAAATTGCTTCTCCCGAAACAGAAGTTGAAAAGGTCGAAGCTGTTTCCGACGAAAAAGTTGAAGACGAAGTTGTTTCTAGTGAAGAGCAAGTAGAGACACCTGAGGAAACAAGTAATATCACTAGCTCAAGTGAACAAGTAGATGCCTCTGCAATTGAAGGTTTGAACCCTTGCTCTTCTGGTTGTCAACTGTAGTTTTCTCTTCTGTTAATGTAACTCCTTTATCGCTTGAAAAAAATGTACTTATTTAAAATGTATTTCTGGTGGTCAACCATAAATTGAAAAGCATCAGGTGCAGATGAGGATGTAAAAGTTGAACCTGTGTCTGAAGAGATTCCTAGTGAAGAGAAAGTAGAGATACCCGAGGAAACAACTAGCTCAAGTGAACAAGTCGACACCCAGGCAAACGTAACCGAAGGTTTGAATTTTTGCGTATTTGGCTACTTACCATACTCATGATTTATCTCATTCTTAAATATAATGATCTATTTATGGCATTAACCATAAATTGAAAAACACTTAAATCAATTGACTGAAATGACTTCTTATGAATAGGTGTGGTAGAGCCCGTTTCTGACGAAAATGGTAGCATTACCAGCGAAGAGGAGAAAGTGGATACACCCGAAGAGGCAAATAGCATCACGGGCTCAATTGAACAAGATGCCCCTGTGATTGAAGAAAACGTGACTGAAGGTATGTATTATTGCTGTTTAACTACTTAAACTCATGGTTTTTAAATATGTTGATATTACTTTAATCTATTTGTAAAATTTCTACTAAAAACGAAATTTTACAAAGAGTAATGTTTGCTCACCTCCCCAGACCCTACTATATGAGTGGGATATTACTGGTACTTCTGTTTGTTTCACTTCTAACTAGTGATCTGTTGCTAGTAGATGCTGAGATTCCGCCTGCCACATTAGTCAATGAAGTCACAGAGAATCAAGTTGAAGAAACTGAAACAAATGTTGAAGTGAAGGCTGAGATTCCAGTGGAGAACGAAAAAGTTGAAGCAGCCGCACCCAAAGAAGCCACTGCTAAAGGTTTATTATTATAGTTTGATTTTGAGTGTCTTGTTTCAAAACGCACATCCAAACGCCCCGTAATAATCAACTTTATTGGTACTTGTGACAGCAACGATATCCCCAGCTCTAGTGAAGCAACTGCGTGAAGAAACCGGTGCGGGTATGATGGACTGCAAGAAAGCCCTTGCAGAAACCAAGGGCGATCTAGTCAAAGCACAAGAATACCTTAGAAAGAAAGGGTTAGCAAGTGCTGACAAAAAAGCTAGCCGGGCCACAGCCGAAGGCAGAATCGGGTCCTACATTCACGACAGCAGAATCGGTGTCTTAATAGAAGTCAACTGTGAGACTGACTTCGTGTCACGTGGAGACATTTTCAAAGAATTAGTCAACGATTTAGCAATGCAAGTGGCCGCATGCCCTCAGGTTCAATATTTAGTACCTGAAGACGTGCCCAAAGAAACAATTGAAAAAGAGAGAGAAATCGAGATGCAAAAAGAAGACCTTTTGTCAAAACCTGAGCAATTCAGGTCAAAAATTGTTGATGGGAGAATCAAGAAGAGGCTTGATGAGCTGGCGTTGCTTGAACAGGCGTATATTAAGAACGATAAGGTTGTGGTCAAAGATTTTATAAAGTCAACGATCGCAACGATTGGAGAGAACATAAAAGTCAAACGGTTTGTGAGGTTTAACCTCGGTGAAGGGCTTGAAAAGAAAACACAGGATTTTGCTGCAGAAGTTGCTGCACAAACTACAGCTAAGAAGGCGTCTGCACCAGCAACTGAGCCACAGCCTGCAGCTACCGAAACAGTGAAACCTGTTGACGAGTAAGTTGATTGTTCCTGGGGTCAAAATGGGTTCAGCTTGAAACAAATGGGTCGGGTATGGGTCAAATGGGTACAGGTCAAAACAAGCAAATTTTTGGTACAATAAGAATTAGTCAAACATGGTTGGATTGACATGAAACACTTTTTTTTTCCTAAAATAATAATATTTCCATAAATAATTGGTATTGCAATATTCAAAAAATATAATCTTTAATGTTTTGATCTTACTCTTCTAGACCTTTAAGGTAGAACCTAACCCGAATCGAGATATTTCTAAGTAAATTGCTACACTTCAATAAAAGAAATATTTTTGACCTTTTAGTCAAATAATCCAACTTTTTAACTGAAGTGAATAACCAACTGTATCTGTTCAGTTTTTGGACCATGATCATCTTAAAAACTCAGTTCTTGGTTCAAGATTTTATGATTATTGATTCTTGTTTTTTACGGGTCGATGATGTTATTTTTCCTCCTTTAGGGCACCAAAAGCAACAATTTCAGCAGCATTAGTAAAGCAACTGCGCGAAGAAACAGGTGCGGGCATGATGGACTGCAAAAAGGCCCTGTCTGAAACAGGTGGCGATATCGAGAAAGCCCAAGAATATCTAAGGAAAAAGGGCCTTTCAACCGCCGACAAGAAATCAGCCCGTTTGGCAGCCGAAGGCAGAATCGGGTCATACATTCACGACTCCCGTATAGGAGTCCTCATTGAAGTCAACTGCGAAACTGACTTCGTGGGCAGAAGTGAAAATTCAAAGAGTTGGTTGATGATTTAGCAATGCAAGTCGTCGCATGCCCAAAAGTTGAGTATGTTTCAGTTGAGGACATACCCGAGAGCATCGTGAACAAAGAAAAAGACATCGAGATGCATCGAGAAGATATTCTGTCAAAACCTGAAAACATCAGGGCCAAGATTGTAGACGGGAGGATGTCAAAACGGCTCGGCGAGCTTGCACTTCTTGAACAACCTTTTCTTAAAGACGATTCGGTTCTTGTGAAGGATTTCGTGAAGCAGACGGTTGCAGCCATTGGTGAGAACATTAAGGTTAGAAGGTTCGTGCGGTTTACACTCGGTGAGTCGGGTGAGTCAAAACCAGAAGAAAGCGAAACCGAAACCAAAGCCGAGTCTTGAGGTGAGTTTGTTTAGCAGGATGATTGAGAGAAAGAGATGGTTTGTTTTGCATTTTTGTATCGGATTTTCGGTTTTCTTGAATTATTGTTGAAGGGTATTTTAGACATTTTATCTTGATAAGTGTTTTCACAAAGCATGTATTGTACTTTGTTTAACGATTTCAAACCGAATAATATCTTATCTTGTCGATATAAAGTATTTGTATTTCTATGCATGCTTCTAGAGATGGAAAAAAACCGGGTTGGAAAATGAAACCGGCAACCCAAACCAATTTAAAACCCTGTTATTTTTTTCACTTAAACCGGTTTGTTGATTTGAGTTGAACCGGTCTCTAACCCAATTTGTAAGCCACCTCATGCTTCTATATCATGGAAAAATTAAACATGTAGGTGGGCCAGCCGGATTTATGTTTTGGGCTTGCAACTCATTTTAAGATGTCGTACGTTTTGGGCTGCCACTTGCTTATAAGACTATAAGTTATCAACACTAAATGCCTTGGGCCGTAGATATTTGTTTCATAAACACTTGATTTTTGTGTTGGGTTGTCACATGGTTTGGGCTGCTCTCCATATAATATATCAGACGGAAAAATATCACAAAATAGTAACTAAGTTTCAAAAGCGTTCTAATTTAGTCACTCATGTATATTTTTCACAAGTTGAACCACCAAACGATCAAATCGAATCATCATTAAATTTTCTTATGTCAAGAAAGTAACGGTTGAAAAGACAAGGGTGTCAGAATTTTCAATATATAAAATTATACTAAAAATTAAAAAAACATGTTAATTACGAAAAAATTAAAAAAAGTACCTAAAATTTACGTCAACGTTCCATATCAGAATCAAAGATATAAAAAAATATTTTCTAATTGAAACCAAAAGTATAGCATGCTAAAAAACATGTTAAAACTTTTAATTTATATAAAATATAAAAATTGAGTGACGTAATTGGAACAATTTTAAAACTTGAGTTACCTAATTAAGACACTTTTAGAAGTTGGTTATTATTTTATAAAATTACCCCCATACCAGACGCAGAGATGGGAAAGAAAAAGCGGTTCGGAACCCAAAACCGAAAACGGAACCGGTTTGCGGTTTGAGCATCTAGAGAGAAACCAGTTTGGAACCGGGTCGAAGGAAACTTGTCCGGTTAATATTGGGTTTAGACCGGACCAAACAAGAACCCAAAACTCTTTAAATCATTAATAAGTTATACTGTATAAAAAAGTACATCATTTTGTTTTTTTTTCTTTTTAATTTTATAAATATGTTAATATTTGGAATTAGAAATTTCCAAGAAAAAATCTTGTAGAAAATCGAGTCAAATTAGAACATGAATATGACTTGTGATATAATACAAGTTGAATAATCTTTCGGAAGAGTAGTCCCTTAGAGCAAGTGGCCATGTGGTTGATTAAAGGACACAAAACCTCACGAAAATCACTATATTTGTTTAGTATATACAGCTTGATTAAGATTCCAAATATAAATTTAACCGTTAAGAGAATGATACAGTAGTAAGCATCTAATTCTCATTTAACAAAGATTTTATTTAAATGTTACTCACATAGTTTTTTGTCATAAGTCATAACCTTTAAAAAGTCTATGATATGTGTCATCTGTCTAATCTAAGCGAATCTTACTTACGTAATATTTTATTATAACCTTATAAAGATCCGTGATCTGTTATCTGTTTAAGTAGCTATTTATTAACAATATAGTTTTCATTCTATTTCAAGGCATAATGTTCAACTCCATGTGTTTTTGTGTGTTAATGTCAATCATGTGCCAAATAAGCATCCGCCACTTGTAAACTCAATATGCCTAACAAAAACAAAACTGTTGACGGATTTCCCCAACGTTTTATACCTCGTACATCTTATCGCATTATTAAAGCCCCTAACATCTAATCTTTGGAGATCAAACATCCTTAAAACCTATTAAAAACACACACAAAGATGAGGTTTTTGTTGTTGATATTTGCATGGTTTGTAGTAGGGTTATGTTTCTTGGTGAATAGAGGGGGATGCATGATTCCCAAGTCTTTATTGAAAGATATTGAAAGTGTAAACAAGGTTGGTTCATACATAGGTGTTGTTGTGCCCAATGATTTCGAAATGAACCCACTTCTACACTCGTCGAGCTTTGTGCCGAATCAAAAGCGTCCATATCTTGATGTTTCTGGTAAGCCGATGTGTGTTTAGTATATTTTTACATATAGACACGTTGCATCTTGATTCATTAACATAGATTGAGACCCAATTAAGGTGATATCAGAGCTCAGCTCAATCTTTTTACGGCTTAAAAGGGATTTCAGTCAGTCTTTTCTCAAAATCTAACCTAATAATTATTTACATGTAAAATAATTAATTCTTAAATTTTTAAATTTTAAAAAGTAAAATAATTAATTCCTAAATTTTTCTCCTTCTCTCTCTATATTATAAATCCAAGTACTTTTTTAATCATTAAGTTTATAAAAGACATTTCATTAAATAAAAACTAAGTATTTTGATTAAAAATATAATTTTTTTATAATCAAAATTGTCTAAAACTATGATTTTTTTCTAAAACAGCGAAACTTTTTTAAATTATGAAATATTTTAAAATCAATTTTTTAAAAAATAAAAGTTTTATATAAAAATATTTTTTTACAAAACAAGCCTGTAGTTTCAATCAGTGAGATATTAATAAACAAAATAAATTTTTTTTCAAAGCTATAACTTTTTAAAATGAAAATTTTTAATAATAATAAAAGTGTTTTATCAGCTAATCAAAATATTATTATATTTAACATTTTTCTTTCAAGTATAAATGATTTTGTACTCTTCTTGTTAAAACCTAAAAAATCAAATCAATGGTTTAGTGGTTTACTATCTTTCTAAAAATAAGGATTATGAATCAAGAACCTCAAATGTTCTCATTCTTGTTACTAATATTCTTGATCAAATATTCAAATAATGTAACCTAACATGCATTATGTTCAACAGGAAAAAGGTTTCGTATAGGAACTCTTGAAAATCAGAGGGTCATTATGGTCATGACCGGATTAAGCATGGTATGTGACAAGAATCTAACAAAGACTAGGGTTAACCCGTGTTTGCATGCCCATATTAATATATCACAAATTATATCACGTATTGATATCTTAATCGTTTATTGTGTAGCTAAATGCAGGTATTACGACGCAATTGTTGTTGAGTTTGTTTAACGTGAAAGGAGTTTTACATTTTGGTATAGCCGGAAATGCAAATACTGAACTTCAAATTGGAGATGTGGTAATCCCCAAGTTTTGGGCTCATACGGGCTTGTGGTTATGGCAGGTAACAACTATTTTCATGTCATATAATAAAACAATATTAAAAAAGATATGTTTATATAATAACAATTTGTCACTATAGAGATATGGACAAGGGCCCGATAGCGAGCTACCTTTAGAATCCAATGGAGACCACACAAGAAACATAGTTTACCTAAAGTTTTCGGACTACAACAATGACACAACCACAGACAACCTTTTAAACAACGTTTGGTATCAACCCGAGGAAGTATTCCCAATCAATACAACCCCAGAAATCAGACAACATGTATTTTGGGTGCCTGTTGACAAGCACTACTTCGCGCTTTCCAAGAAGCTCGAGGTACCATTCTTTCTGCTCATAAGTCGATACTTATACCAAGAACAAAGGACCCGTATTGTAATTTTGTGATTGTGCAGGGTGTGAAGTTGGAAGAATGTGTAAATGCTACAACTTGTTTACCTAGAGCACCTAAAGTGGCAAGAGTTGAGAGGGGTGTGAGTGCAAACATGTTCATAGATAATGGGGCTTATAGAACATTTCTAAATGCTAAATTTAATGTGACCCCAATTGATATGGAGAGTGCTGCTGTTGCTCTAATTTGCTATCAACAAAAAGTTCCATTTATTGCCATTAGGGCTCTTTCTGATCTAGCTGGTGGAGGTTCTGCATTAGCTAATGAAGCTACTATATTTGGCCCTTTGGCAGCTCAAAATGCAGTTATTGCATTGGTTAAATTGGTGCAATTATTGCCCCCATAGTGGAGTGTTTTGTAATTTCAGTATTTCACAATGTTATTTGGATTTCTTCTACAAAAGTGTATTTGTTACTATTATACTTATTTGTTTGTAACATTTATTGTTGTTTGTTTCCTTTATGAAAGTGCCTTTGCAAATTTGAGTATATTATATATTAGAATAATTAGTTTTTTCTTCCGCGTTACGTGTTGTAAGTTTGGTCGTTTTTCCCGCACTACACAGCGTGACATTGGCCATATCGGTTTGGTTTATCGCAAACTATAAAAGTGAATATTGATATCGGTTCTGATAATACTTGTACCAAAACAAACTTATGTTTGCTAATAAATAGTTCGGTTTGTCATGATACCGCAACGATAAATGCCCTCGTTATAGCCTACAATACTAGAAAAATACTCGATTTAAATGCAACTCGGTTTCAAAAAAAGTTAATATCAGAATGATAAAAAAAGTTAAAGACAATTACCTGTTCTGCTTTTAGAAAAAGCTAACAAAGGAAAGTTGTTCTTTCATCTTACATTTTTATTGTTTTTCCTTATACTACACGGCGTGAGTTTGGTCGTTATCGATTTGGCTAGTCGAAAACCATAAAAGTGGATACCAAAACCGTTAAGATAGTACCAATACTAGCAACGATAGTTTTCCTTCATAATCGGTTCAGTTCGTCAAATCACGGTACCACAATAGTAACTACACTCACTATAATCTATGATACTAAAAAAGTATTCGATTTTAACTGCAACTTCATTTGAAAAAATAGGTTATGTTTCTTTTTTTCTTATGCCCCTCTTAAATAAATTTTGTTTTTGTTTTTTATTTCCAATTGGACAAATTCAAGAACTCTTGTTTGTTTTATTCCTAATCAAACTTTTCTTAAAGTTTGAATATTTTCTTATGAAATATCCTCAATGAAATCGAATTTACCGGATAAAGATTCTATTTCAAGCCATCTTAAAGAACATTTCTTGCTGGATTTTAATCCTAATATCTTAAGGCCGAAATTAAGGTGCTAATCAGCAATTACAAGAAAAAAACAATCTTTTATCATTGCCCAACTGATTTTCCCAAGCAAAATCTTGTCTTGTATCCAAACACAACAAAACATAAACAATGCCATTGTTGGATTGATTGTTTACAAACTAATTATCTATAAATTCTTGTAAAATCGTTTTGTTTTCGTTTGTAAAATCAAGTTCTTTTGCTTCTTTCATGGAAGATACTGAGAGTCAGATCAGTAATGGAAAGCATACACCACCTAAAGACTTTGTATGTCCAATTACAACACTGATATTCGACGATCCAGTTACACTAGAAACGGGTCAAACATATGAACGAAAAGCTATCCAAGAATGGATCGATAGAGGAAATTACACATGCCCAATTACACATCAGAAGCTTCATAATCTTCAACTTCCTAAGACTAATTATGTTCTCAAAAGGCTGATTGCTAGCTGGAAAGAATTAACACCCTGCAGTGATCAGTTTGAGTATCAAGAAACCAATTATGTTCATGTTCCTCAGTCAGTTACTGATTATTCTCCCAATAATGTCATAAATGAACTTAGACTTGTGATCACAGATCTTTGTACTTCAGAAGTTTTGAAAAAGGCAGAATTGGCGGTTCTCAAGATTGAAAGATTCTGGCAAGAAGCAAAAATGGAAGGTGAGATTCAAAGTTTGCTGTCAAAACCGCCTGTTGTCAATGGGTTTGTGGAGATTTTGTTCAATTCAGTTGACACCCGAGTGTTAAAAGCAACAGTTTTTCTTCTTTGTGAGGTGGGTTCAAGAGATAGCGATGTGATTTCGACTCTAACGCGTGTTTATTCTGATGTTGAATGCATAATTTCGCTATTCAAGAATGGTTTGTTTGAGGCTGTTGTGTTGATCTACTTGTTGAGACCTTCGATTTCAACTTTTTTAATGGATATGGCAAATAAGCTTCTAATAGTCGTCCAGAAGCGTGAAGATGAGTTTCTGAAAATGTGTATGAATCCAAAAGCAGCTTCTGTAATATTATTAGCACAAATTATTGAAACTGATGATGATAATGGTGCTGGTTTAGAAGTTATTAAAAGTATTATTTCTGGGAAAGCTATAGAAAGCATTATTAAGTGTTTGGAGTTAGATTATACAGAAGAAAGAATTGCAGCCATGAAAATACTTTTGAGATGTATACAACAAGATGGAAAGTGTAGAAATGTTATTGCTGATAAAGCTGAACTTGCTCCAGTTTTAGAGTGCTTTCTTAATGTCAATGATCAAGAACGATTTGAGATAGTGCAGTTTCTTTCGGAGTTAGTTAAACTAAACAGGTATATCTTCTCGTACGTGTAGATGATTTTATGGTTAATTTCATGGTAAAAGTTATAACAACCATGAACTATCATCTTATTGTCATCCAAGTCTTCATTTTTTTTGTTTTTTAAATAGGAGAACTTTTAACAATCAGATATTGCATATCATAAAAGATGAAGGTACTTATAGTACTATGCACACCTGCTCATACATCTACAAACTGCTCACACCGATCAATCCCCAGTCGTTGCTGGTCTCCTTCTGCAACTAGACCTTCTGGTTCGACTCACTCGACCTTTTTGTAATTCCATTGTGTAAAACTGTAAATACAAACATTCGAAGTGTATAGATACGAGTGATAATAGTAGAACTTGATACAAATGTCATTGCAGATGGAACCAAGAAAGATGAGCATTTATAGAGAAGAAGCTATAGATAATCTAATATCATGTGTCAAGAATTCTGACTCTCCCACTGCACAACTTGCTGCTGCTGACACGCTTTTGGCTCTCCAAGGGCGGTTTTCTTATTCTGGGAAGCCTCTTCTTCGTAAATTTCTTCTGAAACGTGCTGGAATTGATAAAAATTATAGATCTACAATGCGGTCAGGAGATGATCGAGAAACTATGGTTTGTAGTTGTTTGAAACCTTTTTAATCTTATAAAGCAGAAGCAGAACTTTAGTTTCCATAAGTGTGAACTTATAAATTTAAATCCACCAAGAATGATCTAAAACAACTTCTTTCACTCTATAATTAGTACATATGCATAAGCATTTTTCTTCATCCAAACACTCACAAAATGCTTTAAAACACGCGATAAACATACGAGTTATATATCTGTCTATGACATTTTACTTTAGGAAGAGGAGAAAGCTGCACAGGAATGGGAGAAAAAGATGGCGTTTGTTTTAGTGAACCATGAGTCCGGGCTTATTTTTGAGGCGTTAGCAGAAGGATTAAAGAGTAGACACGCAGAAGTATGTTTTGGGTGTTTTGTTTCTGCAACATGGCTTCTACATATGCTGACCAATCTTCCTGAAATCGGTGTTCAAGAAATAGCACGAGTCTGTTTGCTTAAACGCTTCGTGTCAATCTTTAAGTCAGCAAAAGACACAGAAGATAAAACTATTTCCATGCTTGCACTTAGCAGCTTTATCCATGATCCTGGTTAGCATCCCTTCATAAATAACTTCACACTTACAATTCTCAAAGTTCATGTCAATCTTAGAGTTTTCTGAGTTTTTCAGACGGGCTACGCGATATTACCATCTACAAGAAGGATATCAGCAAGGGTCTGAGAGAATTCAAGAAATCATCTACAGTAGCATTTGAAATGCTCAAAGTTTATCAGAAGGAAGTGAATCTAGCATTGTAAGTTACTCGTCAAGACAGCTTATTTCACTCACAGATAATCAGATAAACAATCCCAAACGCCCTCGAAACACTTACAGTCGTATATAAACACAATAAACTCATAATTTAGAACGATAATCTTTCTTTTTGGCATCAGGAACTATGGAATCACAGAGAATTAGCTCAAGAAGATTGCAGCATCAACGGCGTTGTTCTATCAATCGTATGCCACAAAGACAAGATCTTTTCCGGCCATTCAGATGGTACAATAAAGGTAAATTTTTTGTTCATCCAACACTGTAATTAGATAATCCCAGAACACTAAACATCACATTCCATTAAAAACTGATTAAAAGTTCTTTCTTTCTTTGAATTCGCGATGAAACAACGAAGATCTGGACCGGTAAAAACACAGGCAAAGGTAAAGGCAGTGTTCTTCGTCTTACCCAAGAGACTCGAGAACACACAAAAGCAGTCACTAGCTTAACTATTGCACCATCAGGAAACACCCTTTACAGCGGATCGCATGATAAAACAATCAGGGTAACGTTCTCAAGATCTCAATTTGTGAATCTAGGGTTAGTTTCTGATGCATTTTCTCTGTTTGATAAAACAGGTGTGGTCGATCAACAAGGAAGATGTTTATTGCGAAGAAGTGTACGATATGAAAGAACATGTGAACAATCTACTAGTCGCAAACAACATCGCTTGCTTCATTCCTCAAGGCACTGGAATCAAGGTAGAATTCGAAAACCCAATTTGGGGGAAAATTATCGAATTTAACCTAATTGTTTATCAGGTTAATTCATGGAGCGGAGAATCGAAATTGTTGAATCCAAGTAAAGTTGTGAAGTGTTTAGCGCTTGTTAATGGGAGATTGTATTCTGGGTGTCTGGATAATAGCATTCAGGTGCCAAATTTGCTGGTGATTTTGCGTTTGAAAACCCTAAATCTTGTTGTTATCGATCTTGAAATGTTTACAGGACATCGATTTGGCGAGTGGAACATTAACATCTGTTCAAAGTGGATCAAGAAAGCTTCTTGCGAAAGGGAATCGAGTAAATGTGTTGCAGGTTCATGATGGATTGATATATGCTGCATGTTCTTCCATGGAAGGAACTGCATTCAAGGTAGTGTGACCCGGGTGGGGTGACCCTTTACACAAGAATTAGAGCATGCGCAAATTAGGGGTTGTTTGATTTGTTTTAACCCGATTAAAATGTCTAAGCCACTGATTCGGTCAGACATTTTGGCCGGTCAGCGTGTTTGAGTTTCACTCTTTCACGTCTGACCCGGTTCAACACCACTGACCCATACATATTTTTCCTCTTACCCGGTCAGTTTTGAAACAACCCCTTACCCGGTCACCACCTTCTGACCGAGTAAAAGATTTCAAACAGCCCCTTAGTCGTTTTACAAAACAAAACCCGAGAACCAGGTCAAGTCGGGTAACATCTCTGCGGGTTGCTCCGGTCAAGTTGACCCGAAATTTTGTTTCTCTTAGCTTCTTTTATTTTTTAAAAGTGTAACTAGTATAAGAAATCGGGTGATTGTTTGTTTGTTTACTTATTGCTTTTGCTTTTCTTCAAAGATATGGAGTGCTTCGAGCTACGATTTGGTCGAGTCTATATCGTTGGCATGTGAAGTGCGTACGATGGCACTTAGTTCAGAGTTTATTTACTTTGGTTGTAAGATGGGGACAGTGGAAGTATGGTGTAGAAACAAGCTTGTGAAGAAGAAACACTACAGATTGGTACAAATTGTAAGTTATGTGTATGGCTCTCGACAACAATGAAGATATATTGATAATTGGAACGTCTGATGGTATAGTTCAGTAAAGTTAACTAAATAAAATTGTATGATTCATTTTTCAAATCTAATTGATTTTAATTGACTTGTAGGTATGGGAGTGAGCTAAAAAAAGATGTTCGAAATGAATTATAAGAACTCATAGTGGATGAAAGATTGTTGGTATTTCGTATCTTGTTTAAATAATTGTAGTATATATATAGAAACAAAAACTTCATAACATTCAATCAAATTGTATTATAAAAGGTATATCCATGAATCACTTCTCTTTCAATTTGTCAAATGAATCCGTTGTTAGATTTTATAAAATTGTTCCAGAAGATAACAAAATTCCAAACAATCAACAAAATACGTTAGAAATGTAATTTAAAACAATTTTACATCCAGTGATAAGCCAGAGGGAATGGAAACAGGTTGGGGTCAGTGTTGGCGTCAGTGTGGTACCAACAAGACACTACCTCACTCGGTCGGTACTTAAAGATTTCATCAATCTCAAGTCTTAGAAGCCAGTGAAGCTAGAAATTTGTGAGGATTTGGATAGCTGGTGCTTGGTGGGGCTAGAGCGGGCGGGAACCCGCCCCTCTCTTCCAATGTAGTAGCGATTGGTGGTTCACCGGAAGCACTCCCTCCGTCCTAATAGATTGTTGACTAATTAAAGTCAATATAGATAAGTTGTGCATAGTTTGTATATACTATATACATTTATTGAATCATAGTAATTTTATCTAAATGTTATCTAGAGCAAACTACGTGTGAGTGTTGTGCTCATGCTTTTCTTAGCGAATCATCAAAGACGAAAATAAATTAGCAGTGACTATAAAAGTTAACATAACACATCCACGATGAAAACTAAAAAACTTCACATCCTAAAGTTAAATTCTATGGTTGATAAATATATGAATTAAAAAAAAGAAACTATTTAATCATGTTTATATAAATATATTATTTTAATTTTTTCAACTTTACACTTTTATAGACCTCATGAGAAGTTCAGTCTTCTTTGCACGACTCAGGTAGCTATTTTTTTTTTTTTTTTTTCTGTAATTTGTAACGTGGTATCAAGCATGAAGTCATGCTCGCTACACATCTAACTAGAGCCATGTTCGCTACAACACCTAATAATGCAACTAAGATTGTTACGAGTGACAAACCTACTATGCTAGAGGATGAACCGTATATAAAAGAGTCAACTAGTTATGTGTAAATGTACACTAAACAGTAACTTGAGGGACACACTCACTTTACTTATTTGTAAAGAAGATGAGAAGTGTAGTTGTTCATATAAATTGTATAAAAAACGAGTCATATTTATATATCATCTATATGATATTTCACAATTAAATAAAGTAAGCAGGATATAAGACATTGAGGTTAGGCATTGAGTGAAATACTCACATCTCTTAAAGATCCAATACTATCTTGAGCTAATGGTGAAAATTTATTGCTTTTTGCTTTGATTCATTGTTTTCACCCTCCATTCGTTAGTCTTATGGAGATGTGCAAGTCTTCTAACTCTATGATGATAAGAAAAGCAATATAGATCCTGATTCTAGGAAATTTTGGGGCGTTGAAAATATTAAAGGCTAACCTAAACTATCTAAAGGACGAGAGAAAATAATATCTAAGATTATAGTTTTGCATATATACAAGTTAAAGAATGTGTGTTTTAGGTAATCACGCTAGGTGTCACGTAATACTATACTTGTAGTTGAACGTGATTTTTTTTTACTTAAGCCCACATCGAGTCTCACACATGATTTTTTTTAACTTAGCCCACACAGAATCTGACACCAAATATATTGTCCTAAATCTTAGATATCAGATTTTCACATTAGGTTCATGTTTTCTATCATTATTATCTGGCTCCAAAAAGAAACAAGTTGCAGATCAGGTTCACAAATTATTGCAGATCAGTTTTTCTATCATCATTATCTGACACCCAAATTATTGTCCTAAATGTCTTAGATATCAGATTTTTCACATCAGGTTCAGGTTTCTATCATCATTATCTGGCTCCAAAAGAAAACAAGTTGCAGATCAAGTCAACAGTATTTTATGCCATGACAAATCTATTAAAATCTCTCACATCGACACGTCATAACACTAGCCACTCATCATAAAACAATCGATGAATAATACTACGGAACACTACTAGCCCGGTCGCTTTGCACTCAGCCACCATACGGAAGATGTATCATCATCCCTTCTCCTTATTCAAAAAGCCATCCAATACTCTTAAACAGTCTATTTACTACTATTTCATCACATATATTCGTTACTCAAGTATATATATTTTCATGCAAGAGTATGGTCACAAGATCCAAAGTGAATAACAAGTTCTAATTAAGTCGGTTTTTTTTGTGTTGCTATATGCATGGGCAGACCTATTTTGGGTAGAGGTCACTTGCACCTATGAAAAAATAATTTAATCAGCTATAATAGGATCCGATCCCGACCAACACAC
>JACCIZ010000110.1:0-84704 GCA_025506415.1 Flaveria robusta
TTTATCATTATATTTTTTTCTGCTACACTCACAAACACTTTTAAAAATATTAAAAAAATTATAAAAATTAAATAATATTTTATTAAATTTAAAATTTAACAGTTTATTAATTATTTTTACTTCACTCACAAACTCAAACTATTTCATGTAATATAAAGAATTGTTATTAAATATTTTAAAATAACTGATTTATATACTATTAGATTTTCTTTGTCATATAATCATTCTTTACTCTTTTGAGGTTCAAAAAAGACTATTATTTTGGAACCCGTGAAATTGAAAAAGCCCCAGCATGAAAATGGGAGTGGAAATGGACAACAACAAGACGCTGTAAGTGTTGTACCTTGTGCAGATTGACAGTACATTGGTGTATGGAATCCACTGGGTGACTCTGATGTCAGACCCCGGGATCGTTGAAAGATGAGAAAGAAATGGTCTTCGCATCAGCGGCCCACAATGTTCCCAAAACACCCATCATTTTTTCTACATTTACATATCACCCCTTTACTTATTCATATTTACAAACCTTTACCTCCATACATCTTGCCACATGGCATCTATAGATGTTGCGTACCAGCCTTTTACACGTCACTCTTTTCTTTTAGAATATTTCCATTTGTTTTATTGTATTTGTATGGTTTTTTTTACACATGATCAAATCATGTTGACGGATCAAAATGAAAGTGATTTGTTTAATTTTGTATCTTTGTAAAATATCCTAGTTCATTGTTGATTAGTACTACTTGCTAGCATATCTTTACAAACTTACTTTTTATTTTATTTATTTTGGGCATATATAAACTGTGATCACATATAATATGATAAGAGTTTTTAGAAAATGTATCGTATCAACATGTCAAATGATGATGACAGTTTACTTACAAGTTTGATCCTAAGGACCTTTTATGCAACTTTTACTGTGTGTTGATACTGTTGATCTGTGCTTGAGCGAACTAGTATTAATATTCTCTAATAAATCAAAATAAGTTTGTCACATGTAATAGAAGCGGAGATTATATCTGGCAGTTTCATTGACAATTGTACATTCATTCCAAGATAACTTTCACATCGTCAGACAAAATAATTCTTTTCAAATTAAAAAGAAGACAGTTTCTTTTAGTCGTCTGTTTTACAATAACAATAAACAAAAGTCAAGTACAATCTCTTTCAAAGGTTAGATTGTACTTAAAGAAACATATTTTCATCCATGGACAATTTTACGTCACATTATCTAAAGTTAAAGCAAGGAAGTATGAAATATTAATTTTAGATGATCATGGCAAGCCTTCTAATATTACTATATAGTTTACAAAGGGGGTTTCACACATTTCTGATTTTTACATGAAACACTTATGAAATCAATTTTATTTATTGTGATTTTTTGTATTATTCTATACCATTTAAAGAGTCTTGTATTATGTTTAAATTTTCTTAAACAAACCGTATAATATATAGGTCACTACTCACTAAAGCTAGTCTTCTCTAATAAATCAAAAAAGGTGTCACATGTCGTCTTCTTACAATCGTTTGTAATCTCTTACTATCTAAGCAAGTAAACATCTAATGATAACATAAAATGTTAGTGACATTTTATATATTTTCAATTATAAATTAATTTTTTTATGTTAAAAACATGTTTCCTTTATTAAAAAACTTATTTTAATAAAAATACAAAATTCTATGAAATATGAAGTTTATAATACGAATAACCTAAAAAATTATATTTTTTAAAAAACAAATTTTAAAAAAATCTGGAGTGTTAAAAAATTTAATTAGTTCTAAAGCCCAAAAAAATAATATGAAAGTTGAAAAAATATTGTTATTGTTTTATACCTAAAGTAGTTAATTATACATAACTTCAATAATATTTATCTTAAAAAATATTTTATAATTCTAAATATTAATTAATAATATTAGTTTAATATTTATATTCAACGATATAATACAGAGTTATAAATTACTATAGAGTACAAATAAATTGATAGAACTATATTCTATTAAGTCATAAGAATTAACGCTCCAAAGCAGTTCACAAGATTTATATGAGACAATCCTCTGTATTAACCTCTTTATGTATATAGTTGAAGGTTCATATACAAAAAATAAAACTTAAAAAATTAAGAGTAAATTTTCATTTTCGGCCATGAGGTTGGTATATTTATAATTTCATCTAACATTAAAAAAGTTGATTTTTAAAAATATAAGAACAAAAATATAATAAATTCCAACCAAATAAAACAAAGTGGTCGGTCTATCTATATCACCTTTAAAATGATATCCACAATAAATTGATGTAAACTTATTTTTTTATTTTTTTGTCTTTATTTAAAATATAATGTTATTTTTTATTATAACACTAGTAGTAGTTGCGCGCCTTGTAGAGGAAACAGAACTAATTAATAAAGTTTATGTCAGATTTGTTTTGTATATAAAATTCACGTTAAGACGTAGAAAAATATACATGTTGCAACGATATATTTGAAATTTTAAAAAAGATTATATTATAGAAAATAATAAAAAAATGAAGCTATATTATAAAAATATTAAGAGTGAATTACGGTCAAGATAAATAGTTTAATCTATTTGGCTTTTTTTTTTCATGCACCCAATATTCTGGTTTTATTTATCATTTAAGTTCAACTCGCTTTAAGGTTATAACAATCCTTTTAACCGTGAGAAGCTAATATATAACTTACTAAACAATGTAATAGCTGGAAAATAATAAAATAGTTTTTAATGTCATAGGTGTTATTTTAATCGAACTTATTTATCCGTTTTTCAGATATGACAACACCTACAATCTTTTCAATAGAAAACCCATTGACTAAACCCTAATCTCATAATGATATTTGAAGCCAAAAACTATTATATTAACATGTATTGAGTACATTAATCATTGATAAATGACATAATAGCTGTGGGAGTATCTATGTAATTTACTCATAATAACAAAGAAAACATATAAAACAATAATACAAAAGCCTCATTTCCTTAGTTTTATAATTAAGAGTAAAGAGAAACGGAAAAATCAATTATTAGATGGTTTAAAATGATGACAAGTGTCCGGATTTATTTTTATTTATTAGTGTAGAAATTTAAATATAGAATTAATTTTCATCTTATTTTCATCTACACTTAATGTACAATTAATGTTCTATCTTATTTGACTCGGGAAGAAGGTGTATTTCTTATTTTGCTCATAGTCAACCTTAAATAGAGTGTACATCTATATTGATTAGTTAGTGAGTTTGTTACTAGGAAGGAAAATACTTTCTACTTACTGGTGTAATTGATAAAATCGACACTTTGATTTATCATTAAACTCTAAATATTTTCTTTTTAACATTTTAATAGAAAATTCTCTTAATTCAAATTTCTATTTAAAACTTTTGATTTTTTTTAAAAAATTCTTGATTTTCTAAGAAAACAATTTGTTATCTTGTAAACCAATTTAAAATTTATATAAAATAATTCAAGAATGTAAAAGTACTTGTATGAATAAATTTTTTGATCATATAGATATAACTTCTATTTAAATCGGTTATATTTATAAGGTAATGTTCACTGTCCTACAGTATAATAAGGAGGGTATGGTTATTTTAAAAAGAGTATTTAATTTAAAATTTTAAGAAAGATTGTGGGCTTGACACGTATTCTTTTATTGTTTTAAAAATAATGACATTTTGGTATTTGTGTCAAATAAATCAGCTCATTGTGTTATATATGTTATTTGTGTCATATATTTTACATCATTTGTTATATACATTCATCATTGTATTTTACATTTTAGATCATTTTGTGTTATTATTATCATTGTTTTTATAGATTATATAAACTTGTTATCTATCATTAAGTTTTTTAATATTAAGTTTTATAATTAGAAGTAAACAATAATATTTTCATGTAATATATATATATATATATTAAAACTCGTAGTGTTTAAATAACACAATATGTTATTTTTGTCATTATTTTTTATACATTATATAAACTTGTTGTTATCGATAATTGTGTTTTACTATTAAAAGTACACAATGATTTATTTTACCAATGTACTTTTTAAAAATCATAGTGTTCTACATTACACAATGTCAATAAAAAACACACAATAATATATTATGTTATTTTGTCATTGTTTTTAATATATTAGATTAATTAGTTGTTAATTTATTATTGTATTTTACATATTAAAAATACACAACAATGTTATTCTATCATTATACTTTTTTATAATTTATCATTTTAAAAAACACGGTAATTAACAAAATACATAATTAACCGCACTAAAGGATACAAGGACGATATATGATCTTAAAAACGTAAAAAGTTATTAAAATTTCATATAACAATACTGTGATCGTTTTAAAGATAAAATGATTGTTCTTATGGTGTAATTTTTATAAAAAAATAATGTTGTTCATAAAAGTTATGAACGTTTAAAAAATAAGAAAACTGTAGAAGTCAATAAAAATGATTATTCCTAAAATACCCCTTCTTAAATTTTTTTCATACAAATTGATCTCAACAATTGATTAAAAAGATAGTTAGTTCTTACACTTTTTAGTTTTAAAGCCTTTTATTTAACATTTCCAGCTACGTATGATCCATATTTAATATAATTTCCATTTTTTGGTACCTTAAACAGTTTTAATGATTTAGATTTAATAAATTTGATTGAGAAAAATTCCCATGCTTTGTAAAAAAGTATTTTAATTTCTCAATAATATTAATTACTTTTAAGATGACTTATATCCTCACAAAAAGTTTTATTTTTCTTTAAATGTACACTTGTTATTAATCTAGATGACCATATACTTTTTTTTAGTATACGAATTTTGTATTAAATACTTATATTGTTTATCGGAGTAAAAAAGAATATATTATTAACTTTTAAATGCTATAGATTTTGTCTCCTAATTTATAAGATTTTCTTAAAATAGAGAGGATTTACCTACCTTAAACCAGAAGATATATTTTAATTACATTGCCATCCTTGACTAATAGTTGTTATCACATTACAATTCTACTAAATCTTTTGACCAAAAGTTTCATACAACTTGGTAATTACCTTTCTAAACAATATATTCTTTCTAAAAACAATTTTAATGGAGCATAATTTGACTTCCGTACAGAAAAAAGTATACATTACCTTTTATTTATTTTAGAACATCAATTCAGACGCCTATTCTTTTTAATTTTCCTATATATTTTAGAACATCAATTCAAACGCCTTTTTTCCTGATCTACAGTCCATCACAAGACATAATAACATCCAGAAATTGAAACACCATTACTAAATGCCTTCAGTAACAAAAGAGAAAATAGCGAGAAGTTACGTATCTATGCACTAGCTCAACCCAGAGTCCGACATTGGACGAAGGATGCATTATATTTGAAAATCAATTAATCTTAATCACAGAAATTAAAATAAAAAACAAATTTAAGATAGGAACACAAACTTGACAGTCTGCAAGAATGTTGGTTCTTTTTCTTAAGATTTACCAAAGAATAAAACATAAACAACTATTTTCCAAACAACTCCTATGGAACTCGACCCGAACCGACTCATAAAAATCAATTTCACATATTAAAATAAACATCAATCACCAAAACGAAAAAAAGAAGGGGAATATTTTTCCAAAAATTAATTCTCTAATCTATTTTCATGCCGATTATTCAAGGTGTGACTGTTGAGGGTGAGTTTCGGGTCTCCGTTGGAGGTGTATGCCCGTCGGATCCCTTTGACGGGTCATCCGACGATTGCCTCAACCCGTCATCCGTTTCAGCCCGGTTCATATCCTCCATCATCCTCACCACCTCCTGCATCGACGGTCGCTGATCTGGCACAGTCGATACACACGCCATTGCTATTTGCAACAACTGGACCATCTCTTCTTCAATGTTTTGATACCTCATTAGTTCCACGTCAAACACCTCGGCCGTCCACTCTTCTCTGACGACCGACTGGACCCACCGGGGCAAGTCGATCCCCTCCTCACCCAACGAGGCTTGGTTTGGAGCTTTGCCTGTTAAAAGCTCCAAAAGCAGAACCCCAAAGCTATACACATCAGATTTGAATGTCACTTTACGGGTCTCGAGTATTTCAGGGGCCCGATAGCCCGTTACCCGGTTGTTCGGGGAGCTTGACCCGCTAAAGAGTGTGTTGAGCCCAAAGTCTGAGACGGAAGCATCCCTGCTGGTGTCTTGTCGAAGGAGGATGTTGGATGATTTGATATTGCCATGAACCACATTTCCCGCTACATGTAAGTAGGCGATCCCTCTGGCCGCACTCAATGCGATTCTCATACGATGGTCCCAATCAAGTGGCGTTCGACCTGACCCTCTACTTCCTGCATAACAATCATGTTTCACTTGAACTGTCACACCGGTTATCAATGCATTAACTAATTGTACAGTACAACCCATCAAAGCATCTAAAAATTCATAACAAAGGTTACTAATTTTCCTAATGCATTAAGCCATTAATTACTTCAGGGTCCCCAAAAAGAACAAGAGAGCGTAAGAATGAAGGAAAGCAAAGGGCAAAAATGAAAAAAGAAAAAACAAAAACATTCGCTTTATCATGATTGCAAGAAGTGGAAACCAATCAAGCACGTTCAGGAAACATGAGGGGCGTGTAGCAATTATTGGTTTTTTAAAGGAACTAAAGTGTAACATTTACAACTCACATGCTGGTAGCCCACAAAGATATCATGCGCTGGATGCGTATTTCACACCACATGTATGTCTTTGTTAAAAGAGAAAAAAACATGCTCCCGACAAATTCGTATAATAGTACTTCAAAACATTATAAGTTAATATTAAGGATCTTAAACAATAATTATAATCACATTAAAAGATTATACCGCATTAAAAATATACTTATAACGTAATATATGATGTTATGTTTAATGCAAGACATGAAAAGCGTGACAATAGATGTCAAATTCTTAACATTGTTTTTTAAAAGTATTTAACTTAAGCAAGTCTAAGTGGCCAAAATACAAGTTAAATGATGCTCATATCTAGGTGAAATATAGTAATGTACAACTATCAATGCACAACGTACAATGTCTATAAGCATGTTGGAGCTAGATATCATATGCAATGAACATATATCTCACCAGAATCTAAGCCAAAAGAAGTCCATATGTTTCTAGATGCAAAATACTACTACTCAAACATGTAGTACAAGTTTTTAAAGCATGATTTGAATTGCTAGTTGCACCCAATCACCCATAAACATGTTCTAATATATTGTGGATTAAAACAAGTTATTATGGTCCTATGCATTAATGGTTGTACATTAATACTAGTAAATGAAATGGCTCCAATTAACCAACTCATCATTTGCTGTAAAGTATAATTAATTAATTCTAGCTAAAATTGTGAAAAAGTGTTGAGCTTGTACGCAATGCAGTAACATTTGTACCCTGCAACATATCAAACCCTAAGAAATATGAAAACGACGATGAAGAAGATGAAGAAATTACCATGGAGAAGAGCAGATAAGCTACCAGCAGGAAAGTAATCAGACACAAGCAACTTCTCATCTTTCGAATAATAAAAAGCCCTCAACGGAACCACATTTTCGTTCTTCATCTTCCCCAAAACCTCCATCTGCAACTCGAACTCCTTCTTCGTCACCACGACATCCTTCAATCGCTTAACGACCACCGTCGTTCCTTCTTCCAGCACCGCCTTGTACGACGTTCCGACGCTACCTTTCCCCAAAACCTCCGCCGAAGCCCTCAACAGATCCTCCAAATCGAAGCTGTAAATCCCTCCGTCGAAGAACACCAGCTTGTTCCTCTCACCCTCCGCCGATGCGCCGGTGATGTCGTCCTTCGACGACGAAGTTCCGGCCTCCGTCGCGCCTCTAGTGGTGGCTGACGCCGCTTGCAGCGGCGGTTTTGGTGGTTGTTTGCTCTGTTGATTTCTCTTCCTCCGGAGGCATAATAAGAGGATTAGTAAAATTAGGGCTAGAATTAGGGCAGATCCGACTGCAATCGCGACAATTGCACCCGTTGGAAGCTTGTCAGAGCTTCCGTACCGCCGGAGGTGGAATCGACGACGGAGATGGCGCCGGAGATGGGAAGAAGGTGTTGTTACACGGCGGCAGAGGACTACCGCAGAGGTTAATGTTGCCGGAGAATGCAGACACCGGAAACCTAGACAACGAATTAGGAATCGAACCGTTTAGATTATTATTCGCTAGATTCAATTCGGATAAACTCGCAATGTTTATACTCGGTACTTGGCCGGAGAAGCTGTTGTTCTGCAAGTTAAGATGAGTGAGCTTCTTCAAATTGTTGATATCAAACGGAATCTCGCCGGAAAACTGGTTGCCGGAGAGATCCAACCGCTCTACACCGCTCATCTCCTCCAGACTCGCCGGAAACCCACCGGAAAACTTGTTGTTCTGCAAGTATACGCTTCTAACATTGCCGAGATTGGATAAATCATCAGGAATATCTCCGGTGAGGCCATTGGATCGGAGAGAGAGCACACGGAGTTGAGCTAGGGTTCCGATGGTGTTGGGCGGTATTTCTCCGATGAGTCCGGCGCCGGGGAGGCGGAGGTAGACGACGGAGGAGTTGGTGGGGTCGCAGGTGACCCCACGCCAATCGCAAACGACTGGGATGGGCTCCATGAGTATCGTGAGTCGTGAGGGACTTTGGAGATGAAGGTTTGCAGAGCTTGGGTTTCTTGAGCGAGGTCGCCGGTGACTCGGTGGTGGAGGAGGAAGAGGGAGAAGAGGAAGATGGTGAACGGAGCCATCGGAAGAAATGCAGTGACGGTGGAGATACGGTGGTTGACGGTGGCGGACGGTGGCGGACGGTGGTGGCTATTTGGGAGGTTTCCGGCGACAGGCGGCCATGAGAGAGAGAGAGAGGAAAAGAATGTGTTGTTAGATAGTGATGATAAAATCACGAGGGGGGTGAGAGTGGTAGGAATATTGTTAAAAAGAAAAAGTGGACAAAAACAGTGTCGTTTTGGCTGGCAACCAACAACTAAAAATAAAATCCTTCTCTTTTTTATTATTATTTTATATATAATATATTCTAAACTTATTAAGTTTACACTTATATTTAAATAAAAAGTAATTAACCAATGCGTAGATGGGCCAGTGGTTACGATCACTTTAACGTCTCTTTAAGAGATCTAATTTTAATTCGCTTTGGGTGTATCTTGTGATAACCAGTTATTCGATGATGATCATAACGTTAAAGTCCGGGTAACTAGCAATAATATGAATTTGACGCAAGAATAGCAATTTGAATCTCAAGTCTAGCAACTTTAAATGTTGTATAGCTCGTATTATTTTCTGTGTATTGTTCGAGAGCGGTCTGGAATAGACCGGTTAATTCGAGTAATATTGTTTTTAAAATTAAAAGTAATTTATATTAACAAATAATAAGTATTAAGTAAGTTAAATATGTGGATTAATGTGTATGGTGCCAAAGTTGATATTTTATTTATTTAATAGATTAATAGTATATTTGTCTTATCATAATGTAACACCTATTTGTTATATAGTTCATTAAATAATAAGATGTTACTGGTATTCAGGCACAAATGTTTTTAGTAAATTATAAAGCTTTGTTTTTAAGACTGTTCATAACGTTAAAGAACGCCCTTCTCACAAACAGTCCCAGTTAGCATGCCACATCAGATTTTCACTAACTTTCATCTATTTTTCCCACAATCAACTTTTACCACCAACACCATACTTCCCACAAACAACCATTAAAAATCCATAAAAAAACAAAACAACACATATTTTATGACGTGGGCCCCACAAAATACATCCATTGAATGCCCTTGGAGAAGGGCGGGTGAAGGATGGATGGGTATGCACAACGCAGCCCTTCTGAAAGACGGCATGAGCTGGGCTAAGGGCGGTGCGTTGGGGACAGTCTATTAAATATTCCTATTTAAGTTCTAGAAGACTATGAGTTCAATCAAACATTAAATTTAACAAGCATTACATAGTAACTTAGTTCGTTTCGAGTTAACACCTAAAACACGGGCTCATTTGGTTAATTCTTCTCAAAAGCTCAAGTTCTAGTTATATATTATACTAGCTTTAGTAAACCCGTGTATCACACGGGTTGAATTAAAAAATATTTAATAGAATAAAAATTTATTAATTATAAATTTATATTTTAAAATAAGATATGATTGAAAATTTTCTTATAATAAATAAAATAAAATTTTTATTTTAAAACAAACGTTTTAAAAAATGTCATAGTTAAAAACTTTCTTATATAACTCTCAATTTTAATTAATTTTTATTTATAAAGATTTTACTTTTTAAAAACACCAATTATAAAATATTTTGCATTTTTAGAAAAATTTGAATTTCTAAAAAGTTTTCTAATTTTATAAAAAATTATTTCCTTAGAAATAATATTAGTAAAAATATCTATTGCTTAATTCATTAAAAAAACTATTTTAGCCTAAAAAATTAAATAATGTTATTAGTAATTAATATGATTATTAAATAGGAGAGAAAAACGGAAAAAATTATTGAGAAACAATATAGTGTAGACATGTGTTATAATAAATACTTTTTTATTAGAGTGAGGTGATATACTTATAATTTTATTATTTGTATGCACTCATATAATTAACTTATGGTACGTGTGATTAACTAATATATATTACTTAAGTTTAAGAGTTAAGTTCAATTTTACTTATTGAGGTTTGTTAAAAATAACTATTTTTCTTCAAAATATTAAAAACATCAATTTACCTCTAAAATTTTCATAAATTGTTTCAATTTTAATCCAAAGTTTCATTAGTTGTTCTAATTTTATGAAAAATAATAAAACTTTTGGAGTGAAATTAAAGCAACATATGAAACTTTTGGAGGTAAATTGATGTTTTTAATCTTTTGGAGGAAAATGGTTAATTTAGTTAAATCTTAAGAAGTAAAACTGAATTTAACTCTAAGTTTAAATTTATAATAGTATGCATTATATATAAGTTTTATTATATGAATATTATTATATTATTATATATATGTGCAAGTAAAAGTTATACTCACGAATCATATCCGATGATGGTGTATAAACCTCAAACTTGATTATTCTTAAATAAATTTTAATTTTAGATTAAAATTTTTTCCAAGCTGAGCTTGGATAGCTTACAAATAGATAAATATTTTACCAATGATCTTTAACCAAAATTGTTAAGTTGATATACTCATGATATATAAATATGTGAAAGTTATATGTTTAAGTCACATTCTAAGCAAAATGCTTAAGGTTGAATAAAGAGGTTTTCTCAGTTATGGGTTTACACCAGCAGGTAGAGGTGGCAAAAGAAGTCCAAGGATGTAATTTTGGGTCATAATGGGTGTTTTAAAAATAAAGATGGGTTAGAAAGGATTAAATAAAAAACACAAGTGGGTCAAGATGGGTTAAAAGCTTTTTTGACAAAAAAGAAACATAGGTCAAAATGGGTTTTCAAAATTAGATCTACAAGTCACAATAAGTCAAAGTTTCTTTCACTCAAATTGATCGCTTCCATCGCACAAGGCACCACCGCATCATCACCGGTCCACCACCGAAACACCACCGAACCACCACCGCACTACCACCGCACCACCACCGCACCACCACCGCATCACCACAGGTCCATTTCGTCATCACCGATCCACCGCGTCACCGCACCACCACCGTACCTACATCCTCCCACCTCCATCAAGTTTCATCGCACACCACCACCGCACCTACAGTCGCGCTCCGCATCAGTCTCCACCTCCATTGAGTTTCATCGCTGACCACCACCATACCTACAGTCGGGCCTCCACTTCACCATCGCACCATCATCGTCAATTTATTGAAGGTACCGACCCTTTATAGATTAAGTCGAATATGTATCTGTTTGAGCTCATATATGCATATGTCTATATGTGTTGTTGGATTATAAAAAACTAGTAAAATAATATTGACTTTTTTTAAAAATGATCCATCCTTATCCGAACCCATCCTGACCGAAACCCATACTAACCCAAACCCATCTTGACCTTTTTTTTAAATGACCCATCCTAACCCAAACCCATCCTGACCCAAATCCATTCTAACCTAACAACCAACCCAATCCATCCCACCCATTTTGCCACCTTTACCAGCAGGGGTTAGGGTGCGATCACGGTTGGAAGCCTCCGAAGTAGGGCCGTACATTTTGTCGTTAAAAAAAAGGATGAATCATTAACACCCATAATTATGATGTTAAGTTAAATAAATGCATTTATGAATATCATTTTTACATAATATTAAATGTATTCTCTTTTGATCATCACCAATAATCTATCATATTCTACTACTCTAATAAAATTATCTTAAAAAGATATTTGCCAAAATTTTAGATTATTAAAATTTTCATTTTTCCACACAAACTATTTTCACCCATTTTATGACAATTACTAATTTATATAGTAAATCATCGATACTTTACTTTACGAGTACTTTTTTAATTTTTGTTTATTCAAATAAAGATAGTAAATAATTCACACTTTTGTTTATTCAACGTTTCCTAATTCATTTCTCATTTGTAAATAAAAAGATACCATATATATCATATCTTTTAAAAATTTATATAATACTAAAATAGTAATTTGGGGGGACACTTGTCACATTTCTAGGCCCCTTAATTTTATTTTTCCCGCCTCTCTCTCTTATTAAATAATTACCTAAATTAAGAAAGATTAAATAATTTTAATTCTTATTTAGATTACCAATGATATTTTAATAAATTAGAAAGGATTTCTTTTTATTAATGTTATTTCCACATTCTTTCTCACTAAAATTTTTCTGCTTTTCTCTTATTTACTAATAGTTAAAATAATTAAAATTCAAAGCTATATAATGACCTTTTAAAAAATATATTTTTAGAACTGTTTCTTTTGAAATAAAATGTTTGTTTAAAACAAAAACATTTTAAAAATAAAAATTTAAAGAGTTGATATTATTATTTTATTACTTATAGTCTCCACTTATATATAATTTTAATCATATCTTATTTTAAAATATCATTTAATAATTAATAAATTTTTTATTTTATTTTTTCAACCCGTGTAATACACGGGTTTACTATAGCTAGTGTGTATATATTACAGATTTATTAATAGTAATTGGTAATTTATATTTGTTTTTACTTTAATCTTTTCAACCCGTGTGTTACACGGGTAGTTAAGCTAGTATTTTATATAATAAGTTATTTCAGTAATTATAAATATATACAAATTTATGATTTATATTTTTTATGACTCAACCCGTGTAATACACTGGTTTTTTAATACTAGTATAATTATAGTGTGATATTTCCTTCAACTAAACTCTATTTTATTTTCACTTATTATTTTTATCTCTTGATTTTATGATCTTTATATATATATATATATATATCTTTTTTTAATTACCGGAAAAATTCTTCTTAAAATAATTCAATAAAAACCATAAAATTGAGAAATCTGCCTTTGAAATAGAATTGACAAACTTGCTCTCAAACATCATTGTCATCATTTATTATGAACACATTTAAAAAATTAAATATTATTTGATAGCGTTGAAATAATAATTCATATTCACATTTATATTCAAATTACATCAACAGTGAGTGTCGTGTTGAAGAAATAACTAATTGCATGCATTAAAAACACATCAATTTCGTGAACTCATCAACTCAAAGACAGCAGCAAAAGCGAAGTGTTGTACGTAAACGCTTCATTGTTGTACGCAATATTTATGGCTTAAAAATAAACGATAAAGTAGTGAAAAATGTGGTTGGGCTAAAGGCACTAGAGTGTTGGTTGAAATTGTCGGGGTATCAACAAAACAACATTATTATAAATTGGAGTTAACATTACGTCAAAATTACAATTATTGATTAGTTATTTTACAAGCAATTATTTTCAAAGTTGATGGTATTTCTTTCATGTTAAAAAATTAAGTTCGTTAGACGCATAATTTAATTAAAAAGTTTGATAGTAATTAATATCTTATATAAGGTTGTAACAATTAAAGGTTCATTTCAAGACTAAAAATTATTGAACTTAGATGAATCCGGTAAAACAACATGAACGTAATCGATAATATAAAGAAAAACATTTCTTTTACATTAAAGACGAAATTGAGAGGTAGCATGATCAATTTGAGTCGATGGTTTTAAGGTGGAATTTCCAGTACGACCTAAAACATAATACGAATCAAATGCTAAAATAATCATTTTGTGAATTCACTTGTCTAATCACTTTAATAATTAGTCATGGTTGGGTTGACCCTGTACCCCGCTTCATAATTGGGCCAGGTTTGGTGATACTAAAGTGAAACGTGTCGACCCGTCAACCCATTAACAATTAGAATTTATGGTATATATAATTTACAGATTCAGTCATTCAACCAACCACCCTAGTTAATTCGTTTACAACTCGTCAACCTACATGGCCCGTCTAGTTATACATGGGTCGTGTTTGGGTATGTTTGTTTCAAGATGACAATATATTCAATTTAAAGTTGCTAACATTTATATAACAATTATTTATCGGAAAACGAATGAATATACTTGCTATATGTTTTTAAAGTGAAGTAGAAGAAGAGAAGAATAGCTTTAAAAAGGTTAAGTCAGGCGACAATTGAAAAAGGCTCCAAGAGTCCAAGTGACCAACTCAGAGCCCAAAATAAAACCAAAAATTAAGGCCCACAAGCCCAAGACACGCCAAACGGTCCTAGAAAGCCCGAGTCCTGAAAATATGTTTACTCAAGTTCGGACTTTTTAAAGCTATTATATTCACCTTTAAAGACATATGAATGAGTAGTCTTAAAGAAACCAAAAAAATTTTGCTGACTTCATGGCCTCATGTAGAGGTGGGCATTTCGGGTTTTGGGGCGCACCTGAAACCGTGTTCGGCCCAACTGAGTTTTTTTTTACCCAGGTTGAGGCGAAACCGGGTATGAACCCGGGTCGGGTTCACATACTTGCAAACCCTACCCGCTATACCCGGGTAGGGTCGGGTCGGGTCGGGTCCGATACCGGGTTTAGTTTTTTCTTCTTTTCTTTTCTTGTGTGTGTGTGTCCAATACCGGGTTCAACCGGGTAGGGTTCGGTTCAGGGTTCGGGGTTCGGTTCGGGTTCACCCTATGGGTTTAAACAGGTCCAACCCAGGTACACCTCCCATCAGATACTACCCGCCCGTATTCGGGTCGGGTTCACCGGGTCGGGCCTGAACCCGGTTTTTATGCCCACCTATAGCCTCATGATAGTTGCATCTAAGTATCAAACTATCAAAGCTGAGAGGCCACTTGAAAACTGTTGGGCCGTCTGAAAGCCCATATGGAATTATGGATTTACTCACCTATAATTTTGAAATAATGAACTAATTAGTATCACACCGTGGACACCAATTATCTTTATAGGAATTTTTAAACTAAAAAGTAGAAACTATAATTTCACTCATATATCTCCTTTAATATTCATCATAAATTATGTTCTACACAGTTCACATATCTATACATTCTCATAAAACAATCTTTTTAAAGACACATGTCATTCTTTTGACATACCTTTTTACCACTTGTCATTTTTGTAGTTTTATCATCTCATTTTTTCTCCAAAAGGGTATTATAGTAATTAAAACATTAAAACTAATTTCTCTCTCTTATTAAATATCAATTTTATTAATTGCAATATTTCTCTCTCTCATTTAAATTTTTTAAAATCAATGTATCTTTTTAAAGTTAGAATTTATTAATAAAATAAAAAATCATATTTTTTTTAATTAAAATAGAACTAATAATAGAATTTTTTTATATAATATGAAATTTTTAAAAACACTAAACATTTTTGAAACAAAATATTTTAAATCCGTCATTTTTTTAAAAAAAATATAAAAAATGTGAACTTTTCTAAAATATTAAAACAACCAGAATAATTACAAAACAGAGTTTTTAATAAACAAGATTTTTTAAAAAATAAATTTTTTTATAAAAGAATCTTAATACGAATGTTTAAAAGTAAAACTATTTAGATAAGAGAGTAAAAAAAATAATATAACTGTTTATTTTCTTGAACTATTATGTATATAAAATCATATCTTATATTAAAATATCGTACTGTAAATCTTTGTGTTTATTACTAACTATAATCCGTTTAATAAATGGGTTTTTAGCCTATCTATCTATATATATTTCTGTCTGTTTATCTATAAATCTATCTATAATAAGAAAAAAATAAGATAATATGTGACGCAATCGTAAGCCTCATCATATTAATTTTCTTATTTTTATTTATTATTAAAACTAATATTGAATACTAATTAGATTACTCATACCATTTTCAAATTAAAAAATGTATAATTTAATAAATTATAAATCTATTTATTTTAAATTAAAAACACACTTTTTAAAAACAAAAAAGCGACGAACTTTAAAAAAATTATTTTACTTATAACAAAATATTTACAAACCATAAATTTTTTATAAAACAAAAGTTTAAGAAAAATATATTATTGTTTATTTACTTAAATCATATTTTATCTTTAAGCATAGTTTTATAATTCATAAATTTTTTTACTAATTATTTAATAATTATATATATTCAACCCGTGTAATACACGGGGTACTAACCAAGTACACATATACTAGAAACATTTGTATCACTAGACTACAATTCAATTTATTATAAATACGCTGTTAAATACTATCTAACAAAGTAACAATACACCTTGATTTTGTGAAACATTATGTAGATTAACAAACTTTGAATTTATTACTAATAATGTAATATGTAACTTGAATTATGGGTAGCAGTGTGCTTTAAATTTTTTATAAAATATAATTTTGCCAACATTCTACCTAGTCAAAGCTAAACGACTGGAATTTTGATGTTGAAGTTAACAAGAATCTTAAAAAAACACAGTAATTAAAAGACAACACACATATGTTAATTTAAAAACACGTTAATTGAGCTTTTTACAACGGCCATGAAATATCATTACTGATTTTTCCTTTTTCTTTTAGGAAATTTTTTAAAACGGTTCATATTTTTTAAAACACATGCCGTAAAAATTATGGGTTTGAATGGATTGAGTTTTTGCTAGATCGTTTGTCAATTATCTTCATTTCCAACCTTAAGATTCACGGAGATGCAAAAACATCATTAAACCTCAAGATTCATAAGACCTAAATGGAACAGGTGAAGAAAGAATACTTGCACGTATCCCTTATATTTAGGGTTGGTTTTTTATATACGCTTTCGACTACCTTTCTTTGAATAAAATGTTAATTCATTTTTGTCATTCAAAAAAATGATTAATGGGTATTGTACCTTTGGTAAGGGGTGAACCTAAAGTTTATTTATTTTCACCCTTCTTTCGCATTACCACTTATCCATATATCAACCCCATACCACTTTCATTTATTTATTTGTTCACGAAAAGGTAAGTTTTTAGAACCTATTGCAAACAAAGACAAACAGCCTCACAAACTGCTAATCCACAATCAACACCATGGAAACTTGACAAGCCTAAAAAAGTCACACATAATTTTTAGTTACACAAAACCACCAAAATCACATTAGATCATGTGGTGGTTTACGGTGTGCCGAGTGTGATGGTACTTAGTGTATCACGGGTCTTCATTGAAGGCTTATCATCGTATCCCATTGAGTGGTAATCCGACGATTGTATCAATAGGATATCCTCCATCTTGCTCGCTACATTGTGCATTTGTGGTCGCTGATTTGGCACAATCGATACACAATCTTTCGCTATTTGAAACAATCGCACCATTTTGTCTTTATTATGATCCTGATCCCTACTTAATTCCACATTAAAAGGCTCAACCTTTGGTTCCTCGCATACAATTGACCCCACCCACTCGGAAAAGTGAACCCCTTCGCTATCTAATTCATTTGGAGTTTTTCCGGTTAAAAGCTCCAATAACAAAACGCCAAAGTTGTACACATCAGATTCGAATGTGAATTTTTGGGTCTCGAGAACTTCCGGGGCCCAACAACCAGTTACCTTCAGGGACCTTGACTCGTGAAAAAGTGCGTAAAGACCATAGTCGGACAACAAAACTTCATTGTTGGTTTCTGGATTGAAGAAGATGTTTGATGATTTGACATTTCCATGAACAACTCCTTCAACCGTATGTAAGTATGCCAACCCATTAGCAACACATAGCGCAATTCTCATCCGATGGTCATAGTCAAGTTGTGTTTGGTCCGAGCATGTACTTCCTGCAACACAATTAAACACTTTGCACCACTTTGACCAATGCATGCAACGTACTATACAACTCATTTATTTATTTAATAAATGATTGTATATCATCAAAACACAAATTGTTAAAGCATTTTCATTCTATCCTCCATCCCAATTGTTGGATTAATCTTGATTTAGAATAATTTATAATAATTATAATACTAAGATCGACATGGTAATAAAAATAAAAGTAGGGTGTGTCATCAGTCAATGAGTAATAGTTTGGATTAACTAAAATCCAATTTGCCTTTTAAAATATGGACAATTCATAAAAAAATTTAATAATTAAAATTTATATATATTTTTATTCCGTAATATTTTAGTATCTTAATGTTTTAATAAAATAGTAACTACAAAGGATACGTGACAACATTACATTTCTTCTCACTAAAACTTTTATGGTCCTCTCTTCTATTAATAATTACATTAGTTATTAAACTTATTTTTTCATCAAACTTATTAAAAAATATGAAATATTTTAAAAGTGATGTTTCTAAAAAATAAATTTTATAAACCAAAATAATTAAAATTGAAAGTTATAATAAGGAAATTTTATTAAACTGATTTTATTTTAAAATGATGTATTTTGAAACAAAAAAGTTTAAATTTTTTTTAAAAAAACATAGAAGTTTAAAAATATTGACATCATTTTTATTAGTTATAATCTTCACTCCTACATACGTAATTACAACCAGATCTTTCTTAGAATATCATATTATAATTAATAAATTTTGTTATAACTAATATTTTATTTATCAAACTTATGAAATACACGAAGTTGGTTTAATAATATTAAAAAGAGATGAGAAATTACCATGGAGATAAGCAGATAAGCTACCAGCATGCATGTAATCATGAACAAGCAATTTCTTATTGTTGGAGTAATTACCGAAAGCTCTCAACGGAACCACATATTTGTTCTGTATCTTCCCCAAAGCCTCCATTGTTGTTCTGAATTCCTCCTCCGTCACCACCACATCTTTCAATATTTTCACAACCACCGTCGTCTCCTTTCCCACAAGCTCCTATTTGAACATTGAGTACTTTTAGAATAGAACTAGCTTATAGTGTGTGTAACTTCGTTTCAACCAACAAAAAAAAAAAAAAACAAGTGTTTATATACAGATGATTGAGAGTCATAATTAGAGCGCGTGTGAGTTAGCTGTCGTATAATAAAACCTAAAAGGTAAAACCTGTTTGAAGGACGTCCCAACGGTCCCATGGCCCAAAACCTCAGCAGTGGTGGTCAACAAATCCTCCAAATCAAAGCTACCATCAAACAACACAAGCTTGCACTTTCCCTCCATCTCTAAACCCTTCAACGGTGGCTTCATCCGCTGATATATCTTTTTCCCCACACACGAAACCACAACCAGCAACAACAACGCCGATCCGGCCGAAACACCGGGGGTTTCGCGTCTCATATTGTGCTCTTTCTTTCTTGGTTTAGCCATATTCACCATCGGTGGAAATGAACCATGGCACGGAGACAGAGGATCACCACAAAGGAGAACGTTGCCGGAGAAGGCCGACTGCGGAAACTTAGAGAGCGAATACGGAATACTACCGGTTAGTTTGTTATTGGAGACGTTGAAGTTTGTTAGATGATCAGCGTTTATGTAGGGCAGTTGGCCGTTGAAGTTGTTGTTGTTTAAGTAGAGTGCGATGAGGAAGTTGAGATCGGAGAAATCTAAAGGGATGACGCCGGAGAGGTGGTTATCGTGGAGGGAGAGCACACGGAGGCTGGTTAGCTTTCCGATGGATTCGGATGGTATTACTCCGGTGAGTCCGGCTGCGGGTAGCCGGAAGTAGAGGACGGTGACGTTGGTGGGGTTGCACTCGACGCCTTGCCACGAGCAAGCGGGTTGCGACTCGTCCCAGTTTAGACCTGGAAAGTGAGATATGCTGTTGATGAAGGTGAGTAGGGCTTGTTTCTCCACGTGATCCAGAGTATCGTCGACGTCGTATGTCGTCTGTGCGCAGGTGTGGAGAATGAAGAGTGACAACAGGAGAAAGGATAGCGGAGGCATTGTTAATTTGTAGTTGCCGGAGGAGATAGAGATAGAGACAGAGATATAGGAAGGTGACAGTGGTGGGTGTGTAATATGTTGCATGCATAGGAAGTGTGGTTTTGGTAGCATCAGTCGAGTTATAAAAGAAACTTTTTCAAAATGATTTTTATATGATATTTTCACTCCAAACCATATTCTTTTTAAATTTCTACCACAACTAATAAAGTTACAGATTAAAAATAACTAGTACTAAGCCTTCGCATTGCGGTGGGGGACGTACAACCGTACCAATAGCCTAATGTCACACCACTGTCAATGAGTACAAGACCAAGAAAGCTCGTATTTGAAAAGAAATAGAAACGGAAATAATAAAACCGAACAGAATGTAGATATAAAAACGTGGAATCTATAATTTTCATACTCTAATAAAAAAGTATCTAGGAGGACACGTGTCAGCACTACATTCATCCCAATCAAAATTTTTACATTTCTCTCTCCTATTAAATAATTACCTTTATTACTAATAATATTATTTAACTTTTCTTTAGATTAAAAATAGTTTTTTTATAAATTAAGAAATAAATCTTTTAATTAATGTTATTCCTAAATAAAAAAGTTTTTATAAACATATATATACACATATATATACATACATATATATATACACATACAAAATATTATTATTAGTTATATTTATTTAATCTTAAGGGTATTCTGGTTATTTCACAAACATTTAATAGTCAAAGTTAAAGTCCATCCAGTTTAGAGATAAAAATATAACATGTTGACAAACGGTTAAGATCAAATCTGTAATTTCTTAAAATTTAAGACTAAGACCATAATGCGACCAAACCAAAGAAACCGTGCGTTATAATTAATTATAATTAATATTATGTAAACCATGTAACCAATCAACCACCACCGCAAGGATACAAACATGAATACAACCAGGTCCAAATCATAGACTCACTAACTTTCTATCCCATAATCGGTTGTTGAGTTGTGCATATAACTCAACCCAGGGAAAGAAACATATGATTTGACGGAGATAAGTTGCAAACAACTTAGGATCGTTGTTGTTCCTCCTCATGAGTGTTGTCGTTCATGTTTGAGGATTGTGTTTGTGTTTACGGTTTTTTCAATTAAAAAGATTGAAACACATGAATCATGCATACTAGGGTTTTAACAATTAAAAAGATTGAAACACATGAATCATGCATACTCTTTCTTAAAGCTGTTGCATGAATAAAAAAAACAACTTTCCAAATCATATGGGGCACCCCTTCAAGCTTTATATGCAATGATTGTTCAAAATAGTTCTTGTAAGTCTAAAGTACACATAGTGCGCTATCTGTAAGTGGATTCCGTTTGATTAATTTTTTCAATTATAAAAGCTTTTATTCAGTAATGGATTTAATTTTTTTCAATTATATATATACCAATTTGAAATGTTTGGTAATAATGACAACTTTAATATTTTTGTTGATTATACGTCTCAAGGTTTTCATGTAGGGCAGGCATTTATAAAAACATGCACATTATAAGATGTAAAACCACATGCATATAGATATATAGAGAGAAGATTTAAATACAATTGGGTTTTATGGTGTGAAACGTATATAAATGCTGAGTGTCATTGATCTAGAAAATCATTAGCTAATTAAGACTATGAGAAACTGTAACATCAGTAATGTTCACACATGAAATGGCTTGAAGATGTAACATGATGAGTAATGTCATTGATCTAGTATTGCTTTTTAAAAAAAAATGATTTTATATAATGAATATGTTGCAATATTATGTGTATAACTATGTGCGTAATTATGTATGTACGTAAGTATAAACTAGTTATATAAGTTGTGTCGTATTCTTGTCACATCATACGCTTCGCATTCTTAATAGACTTTTTCACGTGTTATTTCTTGTTGCATCATACGCTTTCACATACTTAATATACTATGTATAATCTGCCATCACGTATGTGTTAGGGGTGGGGGAGAGGGGGGTTAGGACCGCATTAGAACCATATAACCTTAGAACCATAGGAATTCATCTGAACCATTTGATCGTTTAATCAATAATCACAACCTGTTGTAGCACAATAATAACTAGTTTTATATCCGTTCGCTAGACATGTAGTTTCAAGTCATAACCTCATACCTAACTTTTTTTTTTCATTCTAAATGAATATAGTCTTTATTTAGATCAAAATAAAACTTGTTTAGCTTGTGAGTACAAATAACCTAATAAACCTAAAGAACTATAATATAACGAGAAGCTAACTTTTCGAACTACTCAAACACGAGGGAATGCCACTGTCCACAAAAAGTTCTACATGGAATTATGGATTTACTCTCACGTACGTATAATTTTGAAATAATGAACGAATTATAACATCACACCATGGACATCAATTATCTTTATAGGCATCTTTAATTACATGATGAATAGTAGTTTGACAGATCTTGACCGTTCAATTACTCATCTACGGTAACCAAAATAGTACCCGCTTTGTCTGCCACGTCTTTACGTAAGTTACACGCGTACAGAAGAGCAAATAGAAAGAAGGTGCGCGCAGATGTCAGAGATGTTCTTGCAAGAGGTATAAGCACCTTCTGCATGATATTATATTCCTTTACATTTTAACTTACACATTCTATCTTCTATCTTCATTAGGTCTTACAGGAGGTGAGAGAGCGCGGGTTTGGGTTTCGGTGTTGTGGCCGGTCACGGTGGTCGACGGTGTTGTCTAGGCCAGACAGATCTAATGATATTGCGAGTCATCATGGTGGCCGACATCAGCTAGGTGACAGATGTGTCGCTGGTGTTGGCTAGGTCATGGTTGGTGTCGAATCTTGTGAGATATTACCGGGAGTTGCCGTTTGCGGCCTTCTCCCATGGCGGTGGTTTGTTGTGTACAGTACATGAATAAAAGCCACTTTCCATTTTCTCCTTTGCACCCTTTTTAGAGAGAGAAAGTGTCTAACCTGCAACTTGTCGGTGGTGCCTACTACCGTCGATGGTCCTCACCGCCACCTCCGTCTTTGCCACTGGTTGTCTTTGTTGAAGGTGGCGATAGTGGTGGTTAGCCTATTTGCCCGTCGCCCGTACCCTTTAGGGTTTTCCGAGCAGACGGCGGTTTATGGCCATCAATCAAAGTCTTGTCGGCGGTGGTTGTCGCCGCCACTGTCGTTGTGCCTCCCGGTGATTCTTGACATTCATCTGAGACCTCTGGGTGCTTGGTAGTTCAAGAGTTCTGATTGTATAGCAAAAATGGTGCCAGTTGTCACAGTTTGAGAACCGTTTATGGTATGCAGTCGCAACTTATCGCTGGTTTTGAGCCTTGCAAAGGCTGATAGGTCGATGATGATGAACTTGTATTCATCTGAGACATTTTGTGGTTTGAAGGCTATGATTTTTTTTTTCAAAAACTATGTCGGTTATCGTGGCATGGCATCCATTTCTGGTATGAAATCCTAATTGGACATTGGTTTTGACCTTATTGTGCCTATATGATTTAGGTTCCGCTTGGGTTTTCTTCTAAACTTAGACAACATACTTAAAATATATAAGAGTTTCATTTGAAACGATGGTCTAGGACTATGATGACGATCTGAGCCTGATTCACTCCGTCTACCACACGCGCAACACGCGTGGATGGTCCTCACTAGTTTGTTTAGAATTGAAAACTCATATACACTTTAATTCTACTTATAAATTTATGTATTATAAACTAAAATCCTCAATCATTAAAAACAAACACATTTACCACATAAATTGTTACGTCTGAACTATAAGCTCTTTAATTTATTAAAACGCTAGCCCTTGAATATGTTTATTGTTTCCAGTTTTCTTTTCCTAATAATTTGCTTTGTTATTTTTTTTCTAGTTTTTATTTTTTTAGGATATAAAGTTTAATTTTTTTTGCTCTTATTTTAACATTATAAGTTTTAATATACCATTGTATCAACTATAAGCATGAAAAATAATTTATATCCAGGAGACGTAGTGCGAAGTACTAATACTAGTTGATAGCAATATTTAACGATCTATATTCTTGTAAACTAGGAAAGGGTATACATCAATATGAGAGTCACAGTCATAGTCAACATACTTTCTAGACACTAATTGTACAAATTAATTTGTTGATGGAGCAGACACTACACATGATAGGAGATACAAAACAGGAATTGAAAACAAATAAACATTAACTTACAATTGTAATTTAAGGAATTAGAGATTTCCTAAATAAGCATGCCATTTATGGATATATGGCAAATCACTTGGATTCATGTTTGGAATACCCCGATCGAGCCTCAAGTGTTTTGATTATTTGTGTACACTCTCTCAATAGTTGCGCTACACCTTTGACTCTCGTCGCCCTTTCCTCCATCACACTAGTGTGGCATTTCATCGTTATGACTTACGATAAGTTGATGAGGCAAGCGGCCATTATGTCGTTGATCATTGACGACAAGCTATCAAATAGTTTCTTTTGGCAAACCTCGTCATAGTCATTGGCGTGGTAGGTAAGCAATATCGTTTTGGTTATATGATGCATTGAAATGGCACACAGATTTTCCTATGAAATCATCATCCTTATTTTTGTCATCCGAGTAAACTACGTTTTTAGCCATATCCTTGAACCATTCGACGATCTCTCGAGCAAGCCTTTACAGTTTGGCGAAAATGCTTTGGAGTCGTCAAGATTAAATAAGAAAGTCGATGATCCACTGATGGGCTTTCACTATAGAGGAATGAGATATAAGGGTGAGAACTTGCATGGTTAGTTAGTGGCCATCAATTATGAAAGTTAATTAATTTGATTGTTCATATTTTAATCTTGAGACATGGATAATTTATGTGGTTCATGTGATTTATTCACAAGGCGGTGTACAAGTAGGACTTTTAAGTTTTTGAAGACAATCTTTGAGGTATTAATCTAGAAAGGAAGAAGCAAGCTAGTAGAGTGGAGGGAGAGGAAGTTAACGATCAAAGAAGGAGTCGGAGATCGATTAACAACAGGTTTCTCATCAAAAAAGTAGGCTTGATCAATCAAGGGGTTCGTTAATTAGCTTTGTTATAAACGTATCAACAAGCTTTCATTCAAGGATAGGATCAACATCAGACTTTTCATCCTCGCCAAGGAAAAAACGGATTAGGAGGCAGTTCGTTCTTTGCCAGAAGTAACCTGACAGGAGGTGCGCGAAACGAAACAAGATGGTGGTAGGTTTTTGTTTAGGCCGAGTAAAAACAAGAAAGCAAAGGGCTAGTTTTTCAGTCGGAGGTCGATGAGAAGTTAACTTAAAGGATCTGGGAAGAAGTACATGTCAAATAAGCAGGTTTTGATCTAAAGAAAGTGTTGTCAAAAGTAGGAGTTCAGACCGAGAAGATCTAGGATATGGCTGAGGTAGAGGTCGGGGTCTAGGATAGATCAATGAGATGAACGGTTTTAAACAAAGGTGACAAGTGAAGGTACATATCAAGATTAGGGGGTTAATGAATGATCTAATCTTGATATTTTCAAAATTGAAGGGGTTAATCTGGACAGAGTAAAAGAGGTCAGGGAGTGAAACTAAAAATATAGTTTAATTAATTAGTAGTTATCGGCTTGTTAGGAATAGATAATTAGTAGTTTATCTATATGATTATTCAAATAGTATTTGAGTTTGGATATGATTAGTTTTTTTCTAGTATAAATATAAGTTTATGCCTTCAATTTTATTCGTCGAGTTCAATAACAAAAAAAAGTTGAAGTATGTTACTTAAATAATACGTGCGTATGGAATCACGAACGGAGGCAATGACAGCTGTTAATATGGTTTTGCTCCATGAGATTTGACAAAATAAGAATTTTTCAAAAAACGTTCAAAAACATAAATTTATTTCCAAAGGTTTTATTATTTGTTTTATTTTTAGTCTAACAGCTTATTATCATTATGTCACCATGACCGAGTTTCTTAGTCTTATGATTATTTTTCAAACCTTTGTAACTTGATACCTGAGTGTGATCATTCTTTTAATTATTGTTTACAAACCGAAGTTCATTACTTTTATCATTCAATCACATTTTAAGTTTAGTTAAATGATCAAACCAAGCGTATAACATTAACCACATATGATCTTTGTGGATATGAATACTACTTATCCTAGCTCTATAAGTTTCCCATGACTCTAACAACAAAGTCATCAATAACTTAAATATCTATGGGCCATGCGTATGTTATATTACCTAGCTATTCATACGTAGATCACATGTATATATTATTAAAAAAACATATCAAAAAATGGTCTGATGATGGACATACATAATTTACACATATGTATGTATGTAAAATGAACATACAATTAAAAATTATTAATAACGATTGATAACAAGACCAAACGATTTACATTCTAGTAAAATAGGAAAGAGTACAAAATAAATATGAGAACCAACTCACCTAGGACTTGGTCAACACACTTTCTGGACACCAATCATACAAATGACTTGTTAAATAAGCACACACTACACATGATAGGAAAAAAAAAAAAAAGGAATTGAAACTTGAAAGCAAATAAACATCAAATTACAATTGGAATTTGAGGAATTAAGGATTCCCTAAATAAGCACGCCATTTGTGGATAAATGGCAAGTCATTTGGATTCATTTTTGGAATACCACGAGCCTCAACTGTTGTGATTATTTTTTTACACTCACCTAGAAGTTGGGCTGCACCTTTGACTCTAGCCTCCCTTTCCTCTATCACATTAGTGTGACATTTCATCGTTATGACTTGCGGTAAGTTGGTGAGACAAGCGGCTATTATGTCACTGATCATCGACAATAAGCTATCGAATAGTTCCTTTTGGCTAACCTCATCATCAACGTTGGCTTGGTAGGTAAGCAAGATCGTTTTGGTTATACGATACATTGAGTTGGCACACATAGATTTTTCTTTGAAATCATTATCCTTACTTGTCTCATCCGAGTAAACTATGTTTTTAGCCGTATCCTTGAACCATTCGATGATCTCTCGAGCCGTTTTCCCTTGGAAAATGGGGCTTAGTCGCAACTTGTGTCCTAACCATGCGTTGTAGATGTTAACTTCCTTCCACAAAGCCTTTGCAGCCTCGTGAACGCTTACATAGTCCTCAGTAGCATTCAAATTTTCTTCCACAAGTGCGACGTATTCGAGACCTTCCCTCACACTTTTTAACAAGATATCAACTTCATCCCTTTTGATTTTAGAAAGGGATGCCGCGATCGTTGTTAGAGTTACTACCGGCAAGCTCCAACAATCTTGATATTCTACTTTCAATAGTAAAAATGGAATATGATGGAGGTCATACTGATGATCAATGTGATCAAACTTCACAACTCCATCAAAACCACTAGTAGGGTGTTCTATTAGCTTCATCAGATTAATGTTTTGTTGGCATTTTTCATCATCTTGGATCAACTGATTCACAGATTTTGAAAGGCCTTCCAGTGTTCTCTCAGCAAGCTCCATATCATCTTCAAGCTGCAATACATATTGTCGAAGGTCTTCGTGTTGCTCCAACTTTTCGCCGTTGGTCTTTTTCCACAATGAACTAAACAACCACTTCAAACAACGGAAACAATACAACATACATATCATAAACACAAATGGGATCAGTGCTATTATCATGCATACCACCACAACTCCTTCCTGAAACTCTATACAAAAGCTAAGAATTAGCATTTTCGAAATCTCGATCACCACCTTGAGCTCTTGCCTACGAAATGGGAGCTCTAAACTAGCGCGTTTCCAGTCGTGTAACTTTGATGTCCAGTAGCTTTGTAACTTAAAGACCTTAAAATGGTTTGAAATGATTTTGAGGGACACTTTAAAGCTTAGGGTTGCAAAACATCTAGACAACGGTGCAAGTGTACCGATCACCACTCCGATAAACTGTGTTATGACGATGCTTATCATCGATTGACCATAATCTGAATGACAATCCTTGGTCACAATAGCTTCAATGCTCCAGGCCATAGTAAGTGTGTGCAACACAGTGACAAACACACATATCACCCCCGAAGCCGATGTCGTACATAAGCAAGCTGTGATGAATTGGGGGCTGCCACTTCCCGCCATGATCCAGTGGTTGCACACATGCTTCTTCAGCTTCTCAACTGTTAACAATTCTCCTGATAATTGTTGAATGTCCTTTGAAGCTTCTTTATGACGTTGTTGGTACTTCGATTCGATAATCTTTTTCGATTTTAGAATCGCTAGACATGAACATACATGCATGACCAACAACCAAAGTAACAAAGTCACATAAATGGACGCTATCACGATATTGCGATTCTTGCTTATTTTTACCTCGTAGTCAGGTGAAATAACTGTAAGAACCGGGGCAGCTTCTTTATAAGATACAACTCCTGTTTGTATTTCAATGCAAACATTCACAACCAATGTGATTACAAGAAGACACAAAGCTGTGATGTTTGACAAAAGTGAGTCGTTGTCCATAGTTGATAAACACGGTAATAAGTTAGCCATCATGGTGCACATAAACGCCATGCTTCCGAGCTTTCCCACTTGATCCACATCGCCGGGCATCGAACCACTTAGATCAAGAGGTAACTTCATCGCAACTGATATTATAGTGAGGAAAGCAGAATTTATTCTAAAATATTTGCATGGAAACCATAGCTTTCGTCTACGGAAACCATGTAACAAATCAGCCACCATCGCGAGGATGCAAACAAAAGATGCAAGCGCGATATACAACCCGATCCAAAACATAGGCTCGCTGAACTTTTTTTCCCTTTCTGATCGGTATATAGGTGTCGCGTATTCTTGCAATGTGGATCTAATAGTAGTAGTAATATTGTACTCATCGAAGAGATCATCTACAAGTCTGAGATAATACTCAGTTGTTGAGTTGGGCTCCATTGCTCAATCGAGGGAAAGAAACTGGTGATTTGATTTGAATGAGATAAGTTGAAGTTATGATATATGGTGGAAGTGGTGCATGCGGAGCTTAGGAGCGTTTGTTTTATTTCAAACGTGCATATAATGATATACGGTGTGTAGACACTAGTGTTTCTTTCATTGAGGGTTTGAGTTTGATGGTGGATAATGATGATCGATGTAGACTACAAGTGCGATCATAAAGTGTCTGTTTGTGGTTTTAAAGCTCTAATGATAATAATAAAGATAGAAATGAAACACATGAATCATGCTTAATTGCTCTTCTTTAAAATGTTACATGAATAAAGAAAACAACTTTGTAGCAAAAATTAAGAATATCTCATGCTATCATATGGGACACCCTTTGAAACTTTTGTATAGAATATTCATTGATCAAAAACACTTCTTTAAAGCTCTACCACACATGGTGCTCCTTGAAAGTGGATTCCATTTGATTGATTTTTAAATTCAATTCTAAACGCTTTTAATCAGTAATGGGTTTAAGATATATATATATATATATATATATATATATATATATATATATATATATATATATATATGTATATATGTACCAATTTGAAATGCTTGGGAATTATAACAACTTTAATATTCCTTTAAATTGTACGTCTTAAGATTTTGTGATGATTTTGTTACAAAAAAAGCTTATTGATTTTGAGCAATTTGCAAATTTTGTTCAATTAGAAGTTGTGAATAACTGTTTTAGTTGTACTTCATATGATTTTGCGTTTTTTAAAATTTGTCTCTTTAGTTTTGACTATTATGTTCATCACTTCTTTCATTTAGCTACATTCACTTGGTTTTGTGAGTTTTTTTATGCATCAGTATTCTTACATGCTATTATTGAGTAATTTGTAAGGCTTAATAATTTGGAGATTATTGCACAATAAGTTGAAGTTACTTTGATGCTGCTCAAACTATGTTGGCGTGGCTGCTAAAAGTTGATGTTGCTATTGCAGAGCTTATAGTTACAACTTACAAACTAGGATTTTATAAAGAGATTAACAACTACAATTTGAAATTGAAAGGTATCATGCACAATCACAAAAGCGATTCAAAGAGTTGTTGTTGTTATCGGATGGCCAGACACTTTTTAGACACCGTTTTTTTTTTTTTTTTTTTTTCTTTTCTTTTCTAATGTTCATAATGAATAGGACATATATCAACCTCACATGTGAAAGATTGCATTCTAAAAGTATGCTAGCATAAAGAACAACTTTCTTTGCAAAACTATAGAATCTGTCATATGTTTTCATTTGCAGTACATATTGTCTTCCTATGAGTCTTTTTATTCCTATATGTGCTTTACTTTGTTCCTAAATTTGTTTCCATTTATGAGATTTTCTAGTATATGAAAAATAGAGAATATAAATGATTGGGGAGGCATAAATCAAATGATATATGTACCAACCTTATGTTCATATGTTATTTGAGTTTAGACTAATGAGTTTTTGTAGTGAGGAATGCCTATGTTATCAAAGCCAAGTTTGATATACTTTTCGATTTCAATGGAAATAAAGGAGCAGGCTAAGGAAACGTATGAGGTTGCAGAGGAAAAAACATTGAATCTAGGAGCACCAATGGCAACATAGAACATGTGAAAATCCAACATCGACTCTTCATGAGAGACTTTTCTCTTTTTTAGTAAGATATCATTGTTTGACTATTGTAGGTTCTTTGTTCTACATAGGTAAGTTATATATGAATATTTTTCTATGTTTGTGTTCTTTGCTCTTATATGTTGTCATTTGGTTTCCTTTATAAAATGGTGCTTCATCCTCCACTTTGATATGTTACCTCTTCTAGCTAGCGTTTGTCTCGCGTGAACCACGAGTTTCATGGATTGTATAATCAAAATTCAAATATTTTTACATTGTATAAACAGTGCCCTACCTCATAAAGTTGTGTGCATAGGTCGTGCAAGTCGGAATGATGCCTTTTAGGGGAACTTCATGCACCGGGTTATATCCAATGTTTTCAGAACCGGATCGGACGTCGAACCGGACGCCTTACTGGTTTGGTGGTCGGACCGGATTTAAGAACCGGATGACGTCATAGTTATATATATAGTATATTATATATATAGTTATATATATAATTAAATATAAGTAATTTATATATGTATTTTATAGTTATATATAAAACTTAACTATATTTTTATATCCAACATACTAATTTATGGTTCAACACCCCGTTTTTACCCATTAAAATCAAAAAAATTAAAAAAAATTAAAAAAAATACGAAATCCGGTCCGAACCGGTCCGGTTTCCCGGTCCGACCAGCGGTTCGGGATGAACCAGCCGATTCGACCGCCCAAAAACGAATCGATGAGAACCGGACCGGCCACCCAGCCGATCCCCGGTTGAACCGGTCGGACCGGCCGGTCCGATCCGGTCTCAAAAACATTGGTTATATCTATCTGGGATTGTGTTACAGTAATGAAACTAAAATATCTAGTTTTTGGATTTAATGAAATTATCTTAACTAATATGATCTAAGGCATGCTGGTAATTTTAGTGTTATCGATGCGTGTTTACTAATATTTGATTAACTTATTGATCGAGGAAATAAATTTAGATATTAAACAAGTTAGGTGCCGCGACAGTAAGGACTCAATTTAATTCTAAATATTATTTGATTTATTAAAATGGGCTGTTTGATTTATTTTAAATTGGTGTAAATCTAGCCCAAGGGAAATTTATCGAAGTGGGCTGTTGGGTTCAGTTGGATTTTTAAAAATATGCATTTGGGTTCATTTTAAGTGGTTACTATATGATAAAGTCCACAATGAGACTAATTCAATACAGTTGGTGGCCTTGGACCTTGGTCAAATAAAGAAACAAAAGGGGACTTTTGTTTTAAGAAGGTTCTCGATCATTAAAAAATGAAACGGGGGTTACAGTTTTCCTCTCAAAATCGTTAGTTTCTACCAATTATGAAGAATAATTTCAAACTCCATCAAATTTTTCTGTCTAATCCGATAAGTCATTTACGTATACCGGCGAAATAGTTTATTTGATAGTGATTCACGATTCAGATACAAGAGTTTGGTTATTTGAAGATTGCATTCAGGTTCCAGAATTTATCAAGTTTCAGGTTTGTTTGTTCGCTTCGTTGTGTGTTCTAGACTTGCGATTTCAACAAGGCATGCGTGATAAAACCTAACTGCTTTCATGTTATACGTAACTATTCAAAGGAGCATAGATGGATTTGGTTGAAAATACATGAGTTATATTTTGTTTCACACTTGGTTGAAATGGAAGTCTTGCCATTTTATTTCATTTAAAAAAGTTGTACGTTAGTCTTACACAAACATTATTATTATTTGTATAAAATGCATCATTTTATTACATTAAAAAAGTTGTAAGTTAATCTTAAACAAACATCATTTTTAGTTTAGAATGCAAAGAAAAACAGTTATATCATTACGACAATAAAATATCTGGCCACCGGACTGGTTTAAAGCTAGTTATAATAAGATCTAAATGGAACCACATATTTGTTCTTCATCTTCCCCAAAGCCCCCATTGTTGTTCTCAATTCGTCCTTTGTCACCACCACATCTTTCAATATTTTCACAACCACCTTTGTCTTCTTTCTCACGAGCACATGTTTGCATCACACGTGTTAGAGGGTGTATGGGTTTGTTATTTAAAAAAAAAACATGTTTGTAGATGAGAGTTCGAGTGAATTAAAGTGTGTAAGTTAGTTGTTTTAAAAAACTTATATGCACGACAAACATTTAAAGTAAAGTTAAGGGGTGTGTGAGTTAGTTGTTTTAAAAAACATCTTATATGAAGATAGTTCGAATAGAATTAGAGTGTGTAAATTACGAGTTCTAAAAAACTTATTTATATGAGTTGGAGACTTATAGTAAACTTAAAGGGTATGTGCGTTACATATTCTAAAAAACACCTATTTGCACGATGAACATTTAAAGTAGGATTAAAGAAGGCATGAGTTAGTTGTTATAATAAAACATCTTTAATTTGAAGACAAGAATAGGCCACCTAGATTCCCCTCGAATATCTTAATTGGGTACTTCAGTTACACCGGTCCATTTACCTTGGGGTAGGCCTATCGCGTTGGTGGTTGCGCTCATGAACCTAACATGAACCCACTTCTAACTACCAAGTCAATGATAATATCAATGTTTGGGTGCTTTTAGGATAATTTATGATAAAACTAAGAAGTTGCGCTTACCTCTAGAGTACCTTTAAAATAAAAATAAGAGTTAATAGCAAAAATAGTATATGTCATTTGATCATATTGCATGTTTGATCTCCAGAAATAAAAAAAACTACAAGAATAGTCCAAAGTTTTAAAAACAAGTTGCATCTTTAGTCCCTGACATAGATGTATGTAATATTTTGTAGTTAAGTCCACATGAAATTAGCTTTTCATCCTTTCTCTTTAAATATAAAAAACATATGAACTCATTTAATGAATATTGATTATGATAAAGTTCATTTGTTAACCATGTTTATTGTGATAACCTGTTAACCATAATGTAGCGAACATTTACACTATAATTATTCAGTGTAACTAACTTTTACACTGCGTTACAACACTGATGTAACGATTTTCCATCCATTTTCAAAATTTTCCTCCTTTTTTTAAAATTTTTTAACTTTTTTGTATAATTTTATTTTTTATACAAATTACACCTTTAAAAAAATTATTTTAATATCTTTAATTCGAGTATAGTTTACTATATTTTTTTTAAAACTTGTTGAAATTGAAGAAAAATGTACAAACAGCAAGGAGGTCATAAACTATGGCCCTGTGGAAAGTCCATCTGTGAAGTCCGTAAAATAATGGGGTAGACCGTTTGACTTAAGGTAGGTTGTAACCTGCGACGTATCAGTTACGGTCCATCGTGATATTTTGTGATTGTTTCAACTTTTAAACTCTACAAAAGCCCCCATCATTGGGGTTTTGAGAGGAAACTTGCCTCCAACCCCAAGAACAAATCTTTTGACTATTTGTAGCATTTGGAAATCAAATTAATCAAGAATTTCTCATGCTCAAGTTGCAGATTGAAGAGATTATGATGAAGATGCAAGGCTAAACCATCCGTGATCATTTTCGGGTGGATGGTTTGTGATTAGATTGTGCTTTCTTATGTTTTCACCTATTCAAGACATAAACCTTGATTGTTTAACAAATTTTTTTAGTTTATGTGTTTTGAATCATGTTTTGATTGAAGATTCTTGTTAGTTGATTTAATTATTATTATTAAGTTATCAATTTCACATTATTAACTATTGAGTAATAATTAGGTTATTATTATTAATTAATCGTTGATTGCAAATAAAGCTTTTAGAATGTGGAATTAGTTAGTTTACTAATTAATTTTACATAAGCAGTTATAGAGTTGGTAATTACCATTCAACATATGTGATAAGCAAATTCTGTCTATGAGATTTCAAGATTAGGTGAAACGTAGGTTGTACCTTCAGTTACATTCCTAAAACCCAATGGTGATCTCTTTCATCTCATTAATTCCAATCCAAGTTCAAGTTTTCGTTCTGCTAATTGTTTTCAAGTTAATTTCGTCCATCTCTATCTTACAGTCTAGTGACAATAGGAACTTAAGTTAATTTGTGAATCAATTACGCGTGACACCATCCACGGACTTCTCGTCGAATCAACACCCTACTTACCCTAACTAGTTAAGGTATTTAGGAATCACAAAGCAAACAAATTATCTTCTTATTTGATTGGGTGCAACATTCTCCTCAAATGAATTAATCATCACAATTGCTAAATGGTAGGAGTTGATTGTTGAATAGTTGTTTTCAAATAGGAGTTAACTGTAACAAGTAGGAGTTAATTGTTGAACCTATTTCAAAATAAGATTCCTACTTTAGTTTTAATATTAAGAATTAGATATTTAGATTTGGATTTCTATTATTTTTCTTACTTGTTTAAAAGGAATTTTTGAGTTGTATTGAATACTTTTTCTATTGTTTGCCTAGCTTCCTTACAAGCAATAAAAACCTGGCTTCCTTTAAATCTATATGGATACAACACCAAATTTGAATTTAAAGATACAGGTTTATCCTGAAGATTAAACTAAATAATAAAGTTTTAGGGTTATAAGTGTTATTAGAGTAAATTACTATTTTGGTCCCATTGTTTTGGTCATTTTAACCATTTGAGTCCAAAAACGAATTTTCTAACAGATCAATCCCTATGGTTTGTATTGTATAACTATTTTAGTCCAATGCACTAACAGAGTTAGATTTTTCAGTTCGTTTTAACAAGCATTACATAGTAACTTAGTTCGTTTCGAGTTAACACCTAAAACATGGGCTCATTTGGTTAATTCTTCTCAAAGCTCAAGTTCTAGTTATATATTATACAAACTTTAGTGAAACCGTGTATTACATGGGTTGAATAAAAAAATATTTAATAGAATGAAAATTTATTAATTATAAATTTATATTTTAAAATAAGATATAATTGAAATATTCTTATAATAAATAAAATAAAAATTTTATTTTAAAACAAATGTTTTAAAAAAATATCATACTTAAAAACTTTCTTCTATAACTCTCAATTTTATTTAATTTTTATTTATAAAGATTTTATTTTTTAAAAACACCAATTATAAAATATTTTATATTTTAAAAAAATTTTGAATTTCTAAAAAGTTTTTGAATTTTATGAAAAATTATTTCCTTATAAATAATATTAGTAAAAATATATATTGCTTAATTTATTAAAAAACTATTTTAACCTAAAAAATTAAATAATGTTATTAGTAATTAATATGATTATTAAATAGGAGAGAGAAGCAAGAAAAATTATTGAGAAACAATATAGTGTATACATGTGTCATAATAGATACATTTTTATTAGAGTAAGGAGATATACTTATAATTTGATTATTTGTATGCACTCATATAATTAACCCCGTCGATGGAAGATGTTGTGGAGAAGATTAAAATTAATTCCTTTGCTTGGTTAAAACATAAAGCTAGGAGAGTAAATGTGTTGTGGCATAATTGGTGTTGTAATCCATTGGGATAGGGGTGCCGTTGTTTAGTACTTGCAGTTTTTATTTTTGATGTTTTCAGGTCCTAGCGTCTTGCTGTGACCTTTCGTCTCTCTTTAATAAACTTGTTGTTCAAAAAAAAAAAAAAAAACTTATGGTACGTTTGATTAAGTAATATATATTATTTAAGTTTAAGAGTTAAGTTCAATTTTACTACTTGAGTTTTGTTAAAAATAACTATTTCCTCCAAAAGATTAAAAACATCAATTTACCTCAAAAAGTTTCATAAATTGTTTTAATTTTAATCCAAAAGTTTCATTAGTTGTTTTAATTTTATGAAAAGTAATAAAACTTTTGGAGTGAAATTAAAACAACATATGAAACTTTTTGAGATAAATTGATGTTTTTAATCTTTTGGAGAAAATGGTTACTTTAGCTAAAACTTAAAGAGTAAAACTGAAATTAATTCTAAGTTTAAATTTATAATAGTATGCATTATATATAAGTTTTATTATATGAATATTATTATATTATTATATATACTAGCTATAGTAAACCCGTGTATTACACGGGTTTAACAAATAAAATATTAAACATAATAAAACTTTATTAAGTATAAAACGATATTTTAAGATAAAATACAATTGAAATTACGTATAAGTAATAACTATAATAAAAAATTTATATCAACTTTTTAAACTTTTGTTTTAAAACTGTTTTCAAAAAAAATAAATAAACATTTTGTTTCAAAACAAATCATATTCAAAAATATCATTTTAAAAAATTTCTTGTTATAATATTTCATTTTAATTATTTTTGGTTTATAAAAAAATTACTTTTTAAAAACACTAATTATAAAAAAGTTTGATGTTTTATAAAAATTTATTTGTTAGAAATAACATCAATAAAAAGATTTTTTTTTAATTTATTAAAAAACTATTTTTATTTTAAAATGAGTTAAATAATATTATTGGTAATTAAGGTAATTATTTAATAAAAGAGAGAAGCGGGAAAATTTTGGTGAGGTGAAATGTGATGCTGACACGTGTCACCCTAAGTTACTTTTTTATTAGAGTAGAAAGATGTGCAAGTAAAAGTTATACTCGCGAATCATATCCAAGGATGGTGTATAAACCTCAAACTTGATTATTTTTAAATAAATTTTAATTTTAGATAAATTCTTTTCCAAACTGAGCTTGGATAGCTTACAAGTAGATAAATATTTTACCAATGATCTTTAACCCAAATGCTTAGGATTGAATAAAAAGGTTTTTTCAGTTATGGGTTTACACCTTAAGGGGTTGGGGTGCGATCACTGTTGGAAGCCACCGAAGTAGGGCCATACATTTTGTCGTTAAAAAAAAAAGATGAATCATTAACACCCATAATTATGATGTTAAGTTAAATAAATGCATTTATGAATATCATTTTTATATAATATTAAATGTATTCTCTTTTGATCAACACCAATAATCTATCATATTCTACTACTCTAATAAAAAACTATCTTAAAAAGATATTTGTCAAAATTTTAGATTATTAAAATTTTTATTTTTCCACACAAACTATTTTCACCCATTTTATGACAATTACTAATTAATATAGTAAATCATTGATACTTTACTTTACGAGTACTTTTTTAATTTTTGTTTATTCAAATAAAGATAGTAAATAATTCACACTTTTGTTTATTCAATGTTTCCTAATTCATTTCTCATTTGTAAATAAAAAGATACCATATATATCATATATTTTGAAAATGTTTTATATATTAATTTATTTCAGTAATTATAAATATACTAGCTTTAGTAAACCCGTGTATTACACAGGTTGAATAAAAGATATAATAAATAGAAAAAAATATTAATTATAAGTCGATATTATAAAATAAGATATGATTGAAATGTTTCTTATAATAAATAAAATAAAATTTTGATTTCAAAACAAATATTTTAATAAATGTCATTCTTAAAACTTTTTTCTTATAACTCTCAATAATTGTTTTTTGTTTATAAAAAATTTATTTTTTAAAACACCAAATATAAAATATAAAATATAAAATATTTTTAAAAAAGTTTGAGGTTCTAAAAATTTTCTAATTTTATGAATAATTATTTTCTTAGAAATAAAATTAGTAAAAATATCTTTTACTTAATTTATTAAAAACTATTTTAATCTAAAAAAATAAATAATATTAGTAGTAATTAATGTGATTATTAAATAGGAGAGAGAAGCGGGAAAAAATTGTTGAGAATGAATATGGTGTTGACATGTGTCCATTATATATACCTTTTTATTAAAGTAGTAAGATACAAATTTATGATTTATATTTTTTATGACTCAACTCGTGTAATAAACTGGTTTTTTAATACTAGTATAATTATAATGTGATATTTGCTTCAACTAAACTCTATTTTTATTTTCACTTTTATTATTTTATCTCTTGATTTTATAATCTTATATTAAATATATATATATATATATATATATATATATATATATATATATATATATATATATATATATCTCTTTTGTTTACCGGAAAAATATCTTTCTTAAAATAATTCAATAAAAACCATAAAATTGAGAAATCTGCCTTTGAAATAGAATTGACAAACTTGCTCTCAAACATCATTGTCGTCATTTATTAAGAACACATTTAAAAAATTAAATATTATTTGATAGCGTTGAAATAATAAATTATATTCACATTATCACATTTATATTCATATTACATCAACAGTGAGTGTCGTGTTGAAGAAATAACTAATTGCATGCATTAAAAACACATCAATTTCGCGAACTCATCAACTCAAAGACAGCAGCAAAAGCTAAGTGTTGTACGTAAACGCTTCATTGTTGTACGCAATATTTATGGCTTAAAAATAAATGATAAAGTAGTGAAAAATGTGGTTGGGCTAAAGGCACTAGAGTGTTGGTTGAAATTGTCGGGGTATCAACAAAACAACATTATTATAAATTGGAGTTAACATTACGTCAAAATTACAATTATTGATTAGTTATTTTACAAGCAAAAGTTGATGTAATTCTTTCATGTTAAAAAAATAAAGTTAGTTAGAAACATAATTTACTTAAAAAGTTTAATAGTAATCAAATTTATTTTATATAAGGTTGTAACAATCCTAGGATTCATTTCAGGACTATAACAACTAAAAAATTATTGAGCTTAGAGGAGTCAAAAGTGTCGAAAGATAAGGTCGCAAAAGATTAGAGGAGTATATTCTATGTGTCTATCAGATGTTTTAAAGCCCCTCGATGTGATTGCTCCTTAAAATGAACTTAATAAACATATTAGGATTTCTAGTTAAAACTTACAAAAATTGTGTAGTTATATTTTCTTAAACTTAGTACAAATAATCCCAGGCTTGTTAAATTGTATTAGCGTAGTTTATTTTCTTAACGGGGTAACATAAAAAATAGACTTGTCATATAAGAATATGATAAAACAACACAAATATAATCGATAATATAACAAAAATATTTCTTTTACATTATAGACGAAGTTGAGGGCAGCATGATCAACTCGAGTCGATGGTTTTAGGGGTCGAATTGCCGGCATGACTCAAAACATGATACGAACCAAACGTTAAATAATTATTTTATGGATTGATTTGTCTAATCAGTTTAATAACCAGTCATGGTTGGGTCGACTCTGTAACCCGTTTCATAATTGGGTCAGGTTTGGTGATACTAAAGTGTAACATGTCGGCCCGTCAACCTATTAATAATTAGAATTTATAGTATATATAATTTATTGATTCAAACAACCAACCAACTTGTTAACTCGTTTACAACCGTCAACCTATTTGACCCGTCTAGTTATACATGGGTCGTTTTCAGGTATATTTGTTTCAAGATGGCAATATATTCAAATTAAAGTTGCTCACATCTATGTAACGATTATTTATTGGAAACGAATGAATAGCACTTGTTATATGTTTTTAAAGTGAAGTAGAAGAATAGCTTTAAAAAGGTTAAATCAGGCAACAATCTAAAGAGGTTCCAAGTGACCAACGCAGAGCCCAAAACAAAACCAAAATCGAGGCCCACTAAGCCCAAGACACCCCAAACCGTCCTAGAAAGCCCAAGTCATTATTCCCTTTAAAGACATATAACCGAAAAAACTTTGCTGCCTTCATGGCCTCATGATCGTTGCATCTAAATATCCAACTATCTAAGCAGAGAGGCCAATCCAAAATTGTTGGGCCGTCTGAAAGCCTATATTGAATTATGAATTCACTCACCTATAATCTTACTCTAAAAAAAGTTTTAAATGAGTGATATACGTCACAACATCACATTCCTTCTTATCAATTTTTTCTTGAATATCTTTCATATTTAATAATTACTATAATTACTAATAATATTATTTAATTTATTTATAGACTAAAAATAATTTTTTAAATTAATTAAAAAGGTTTTTTAATTAAAGAAACAAATTTATAAAATAAGAAGTTTTTTAAAACATCAAAATTTTAAAAATATAAAGTATTTTAAAATTAGTGTTTTTAAAAGTAAAATATATATAAATAAAAAATAATTAAAATTGAGAGTTATAATAATAAAAAATTTTTAAAATGATTTGTTTTGAAACAATGTTTTTTTTAAACAAAAAAGTTAAAAAGAAGTTGATATTATTGTTTTATTACTTACATCTTTACTTATATATAATTTCAATTATATTTTACCTTGGAATATCATTTTAAAACCAATAAAGTTTTATTATATTTAATATTTTATTTATTCAACTTGAGAAATGCACGGGTTACTAATGCTAGTTTTAATATAATGAGCTAATTAACATCACACCGTGGACACCAATTATCTTTATATGATTTTCTTAAACTAGAAACTTTAATTTCACTCATAAATCTATTTTAATATTCATCATAAATTATGTTATAAACATTTTACGGATACATATATACTAGAAACATATGTATCACTAGACTACAATTCATTTTATTATAAATACGCTGTTAAATACTATCTAACAAAGCAACAATGCACCTTGATTTTGTGAAACATTATGTAGATTAACAAACTTTCAATTTCTAACTAATTAAGGTAATATGTAACTTGATTTGTGGGTAGCACTGTAGCAGTGCGTTTTTTAATTTTTTATAAAATAATAATGATTTCAAATTTAAAATCTTACCAACATCCTACCTAGGCAAAGCAAAACGAGTTGAATTTTGATATTCAAGTTAACAAGAATCCTAAGAAAACACGCTAATTTAAAGACAAGACAAATGTGTTAATTTAAAAACACTTTAATTGAGTTTTTTCAAAGGTCATGGAATATCATAATTGATTTTTTTTTATTTTAGTAAAATTTTAAATCAGGGGCTGTTTGGCAGCCTCTTAATCAGCCTATTAATGGTTCAGATGTCTGAATGATTCAGCAATTAATGGTTCAGACTGTTTTTTTCGCGAGCAAATGTCTGAATGGCTCAGACATTTGCCTCTGAATTGTTAAGCATTATACTAATACTGAATGGTTAAGAGGTCTAATGCTGAATGGTTAAGAACTTTTATCTGAATTGGTCAGGCATTTGCCTTTGAATAGTTAAACGATATACTAGCTCTTAATGGTTCAGACCTCTTAATGGTTCAGCACTTAATGGTTCAGATATATTATTGGTTCAGCACTTAATCATTCAGATATTGCCAAACAGCCCTTAGTCTTCTTGTTTTTTCCAAAGGGGTTCATATATTTTAAAACGTATATATTTAAAACCGTTATGAAATCATTTTAAAAGATTTAAATAACCGTCACAAAAAACTTATTTTTGTACTAGTGAAACTCTCTACATTTTTATAGAGCTTGTAAACACCTCTTCTAGAAATTAAGGCAAAGTTTTATATAATAGTTCAATGTTTATCACTAAAAAGAGTCTTGAGTGATCCATGTAACTCTCGATGAAAATAGGGCCAATGATAAGTGAAGGTCCATAGGCAAAAGGGATGCGGGTAAAACCACCACTCCATGTTATCAAACCAAGGTGGCGAAATCAAAATCACCTCAATTGAGTTTATGCTAGATGATTTAATAACATGAAGTAGCGGTTTTGATGACCATATTGATCCGCCAGTAAACTTTTGCCTATTGACATTCATTAATATGAAGTATATATGTGTCCGCACATAATTACATACATATGTTAAATAATTATGCACCATTGTATGTATGTAAATAATTACATAACTTCTATTATATGTTGCGCATAGACATAATTACACACGTTATAAGCTTAGTACTTTGTAATTTTTGTTATAAAAGTTTGATTTTTTAAAAGAAAAGCAATACTATAGATAAATTTAAGAGAATAAATCACTCTTTTTAAGGTTTAAAATCAAAAAAGAGTTATGTAGTATTAAAAGTTATTTACATTTAAAAAAATTAGGGAAATAAATTTTTTTAACAATGGTAGAGTATTTCAATTTTACCTCTCCAAGCCGTTTTATGTGTGAATATTGTTGACGTTACCGCCTTTCATAATCTCAACTATTGATTTTCTAGATCAATGACGCTCAACAGTTACGTGCCATTCACACCATAAAACCAGCTTGCATAATTTAAATCTTTCCCTCTATAAATCTATATGTGGTTTTATGCCATATAATATGCATGTTTTTATAAATGCCCGTCATACATTGAAAATCTTGAGACGTATAATTTTTTTTTATAAAATATCAAAGTTGTTATTATCACCAAATATTTCCAACTACATGTATGTATATCTTAAATCCATTATTGAATAAAAGCTCTTATAATTGAAAAAATCAGTCAAAAGAAATTCACTTTCAGATAGCACTATGTGTGGTAGAGCTTTCAAGAACTGTTTTCAACAATTATTGGATATAAAGTTTCAAGGGTAGTCCCATATGAGATGACGAGATCTTACATGTTTTGCTGAAAAATTGTTTTCTTTATTAATCATGCAACAACTTCCATGATTCATGTGCTTCAGTTCTATCTTTATTATCGTTAAAAGCGCAAACAAACAGTATCTAATCATACTCATAAATCTACATAACTATTCATCATCAAACTCAAACCAAACTCAAACTCTCAACGAAAGAGACATTACTGTCTACACACAGATAGGGCTGTTCAAACCGCTCGCCGCTCGACGCTCGCTCGACGTTCGTTCGGAATTTGCTCGAAAAATGCTCGTTCGAATTTTTGCTCGGTTGTAAACGAGCCGATCGGCTCGGATCGGTTTATAAACGAGCCAAGCACGAGCAAAGGTCCGCTCGGCTCAGTTCGGTTCGAATTTATATATATGTATATATATAGTTTGTACATAGCACTCTAGTAGATTTGACCCATAATATATAATTATATTTACGCATATTTGATCAATCAACCTAATAAAAAATTGTAAACTAAGCATAAAATTGAAATCCTAAGCCTCTAAGAGGCAAGTTTTGTCGATCATCTCCCGCTCTCGCCATACCATCGCTCTCTGCAATATGCTCATCGCTTCGTCGGCTATAATCTTAGCCTCATCATCAACCACGTATTTTTATCCAAGAAAATGTTATGTCATGAAATGTGATGCTTTTTAAGTCATTAACACATGTTCACTGCAATATAATAAATCGTATGACACACAAGATAGTTCGGCTGTACAATTTTTTCGGTGCTCGTTTGCGCTCGCTCGACGCTCGCTCGAAAAATTAACGCTTGAAAAATGCTCGTTCGATTTTCCGCTAGGTTGTAAATGAGCCGATCGGCTCGGTTTGGTTTGGAAATGAGCCAATCACGAGCGAAGGTCCGCTCGGTTAGGCTCGGTTCGTGAACAGCCCTACACACAGATATCATTAAGTATACGTAGGTTTGAGATACAACAACGATCCTAAGCTCTGCATGCGTAACTTCCACCACCCACCTAAACTTCAACTTATCTCATTCATAATCAAATCTTCAATTTCTTTCCCTTGATTGAGCTATGGAGCAAATCATCAAGTGAGTATTATCTCATACTAGTAGATGAACCCTTTGATGAGTACAATATTACTAAAACTATTAAATCCACATTGCAGGAATACGTAACGCCTATATACCAAACATAAAGGGAGAAAAAGTTCAACGAGCCTACGATTTGGATCGGGTTGTATATCACGCTTGCATCTTTTTAAATAAAATAAGGTTCTATTTAAAAACATTTCTAAAAATTTAAAGATATATATCAACCTCAAAAATAAAGATAAAAAAACATTTTGCAAAGTAGCCGATGAGAATAAAAGTAAGAAACAATAAAGTTTTAAAAACAATACTATTTTAATAAATCTTTTTTCAATTATACTATTTTAATAAATAACTTTTTCATATACAATATTTTAGACACTCGAGTTTATAGTGCAAATAACATGTTAGGGAGGTGCAAATAACATGTTAAGGAGGTTTGGGAAGTAAGGTGAGGTATTTGGTGTTATAAGGGTTGTGGGTTAGGCAGACCATCATGGAAAATAAGGACAGAAAACATAAATTTATCTTCAAAACTTTTATTAGTTTTTTTTATTTTTAGTCTAAAAGTTTATTATCATTATATCATAGTGACCGAGTTTCTTAGTCTTATGATTATTTTTCAAACCCTAGTATAGTTATTTCTATGTAACTTTCGAGTTAAGTGTTTAAATGTGATTATGCATTATGCTTCACAACATGATACCAGAGTGTGATCATTTTTTTAATTATTGTTTACAAACTGGAGTTCATTACTTTCATCATTAAGTCACATTTAAGTTTAGTTAAATGATTAAATAAAACGTATAACTTAACTACATATATAAACACTGCTTAAAGTGGATATAAACACTGCTTATCGTACGTAGGTTTTCCATGACTCTAACAACAAAGTCATCAATAAGTTAAACATCAATGCGTCATGCGTATGTTATATTACCTAGCTATTCATACAATTTAAAAAATAATAATAACCATTGATAACAAAACCAAACGATTTACATGCTAGTAAACTAGGAAAGAGTAGAAAATAAATATGAGAACCAACTCACCTAGGACTTGGTCAACATACTTTCTGGACACCAATTGTACAAATTAACTTGTTAAATAAGCACACACTACACATGATAGGAAACATAATAATAATAATAAAAAAGGAACTGAAACTTGAAAGCAAATAAACATCAAATTACAATTGGAATTTTAAGGAATTAGGGATTCCTTAAATAAGCACGCCATTTGTGGATAAATGGCAAGTCATTTGGATTCATTTTTGGAATACCACGAGCCTCAAGTGTTGTGATTATTTGTGTACACTCACCTAGAAGTTTGGCTGCACCTTTGACTCTAGCCTCCCTTTCCTCTATGACACTAGTGTGGCATTTCATCGTTATGACTAGCGGTATGTTGGTGAGACAAGCGGCTATTATGTCGCTGATCATCGACTTTAGGCTGTGGAATAGTTCCTCTTGGCTAACCTCATCATCAACGGTGAGTAAGATCGTTTTGGTTATACGATACATTGAGATGGCGCACATAGATTTTCTTATGAAATGATCATTATCCTTACTTGTGTCATTACAGTAAAGTATGTTTTTAGCCGTATCGTTGAACCATTCGACGGTCTCTCGAGCCGTTTTCCGGGAACTAGAGTCCACTTGCAACTTGTGTCCTAACCATTCGTGGTCGATGTCAACTTCTTTCCACAAAGCTTTTGTAGCCTCTTGAATGCTTACATAGTCATCGGTATCATAGAGGCATTCTTCCACAATTGCGACGTATACTAGACCTTCCCTCACACTTTCTAAGAAGGGAGAAACTTCCTTCTTTTCGCCTTTGAAAAGGGATAGCGCGATTGTTGTTAGGGTTACCACGGGAAAGCTCCAAGAATCTTGATATTCTACTTTCAATTGTAGAAACGAAACAACAGACTGATGATCAAAGTGATCAAACTTTACAACTCCATCAAAATTTGTAGTGGAGTTTTCTATTAGCTTCATGAGTTTTTTGTTTTGTTGGCTTTCTTCACTATTATTTTGGATCAACTCATCCACGGACTTTGCAAGGCCCTCCAATGTTCTCTCAGCAAGCTCCATATTATCTTCAAGCTGCAAAACATACGGTCGAAGATCATTATATCGATCCGACTCATCATCAGTCTTTTCCACCAATGTACTAAACAAGCGCTTCAAACGACGGAAACAATACCACACACATATCATAAACACAAATGGGATCAAGGCTGTTATCATGCATACCACCACAGCTCCCTCTTGAAACTATATACAAAAGCTAAGAATTAGCTTTTTTGATGTCTCGATCGCCACCTTGAGCCTGTGGCTACGAAAAGGGAGCTCTAAACTAGCGCGTTTCCAGTCGTGTAGCTTTGATGTCCAGTAGCTCGGCAACTTAAACAACTTTAAATGGTTTGAAACGATTATGATGGACATTTTAAAGCTAAAAGGTGCAAAACATCTGGACAGTGGTGCAAGTGTACCGATCACCACTCCGATAGACTGTACTATGACGATAACTATCATCGAGAGACCATAATTCGAATCACAATGTTGCTGTAGACTTTCTAGCGAATCCCCGGCGAAAATAGTGCTAGTACTCCAAAGCATAGTAAGAATGTGTAGCACGGTGACAAAGACACATATCACTCCCGAAGCCGATGTCGTATGAAAGCAACTCATGATGAATTGGGGACTGCCACTCGCCGCCATGATCCAATGGTTGCACACATGCGTTTTCAGCTTCTCAACTATTAACAATATTTCTCCTGATGATTGTTGAATGTCCTTTGAAGCTTCTTTATGACGTTGTTGGTACTTGGATTCTATAACCTTTTTCGATTTTAGAATCGCGAGACATGAACATAAATGTATGATCAACAACCAAAGTAACAAAGTCACGTAAATGGACGCGATCACAATATTGCGATTCGTGCTTATTTTCATCTTGTAGTCAGGCTGAATAACTAGAAGAACCGGTGCAGCTTCTATGTAAGATACAACTCCTGTTTGTATTTGAATGCAAACATTCACAACCAATGTGATTACAAGAAGAGACAAAGCTGTGATGTTTGAAAAAAGTGAGTTGCTGTCCATAGTTGATAAACAAGGTAATAAGTTAGCCATCATGGTGCACATAAACGCCATGCTTCCGAGCTTTCCCACTTGATCAACATCCCCGGGCATCAAGCTACTTAGATCAAGAGGTAACTTCATAGCAACCGATATTATAGTGAGGAAAGCAGAATTTATTCTGAAAAACTTGCATGGAAACCATAGCTTCCGATTTTGGAAACCATGTAACAAATCAGCCACCATCGCCAGGATGCAAACAAAAGACGCAAGCGCGATATACAACCCGATCCAAAACATAGGCTCGCTGAACCTTTTTTCCCTTTCTGATCGGTATATAGGCGTCGCGTATTCCTGCAATATGGATCTAATGGTATAAGTAATATTGTACTCATCAAAGAGTTCATCTACAAGTCTGAGATAATACTCAGTTGATGGATTCTGCTCCATAGCCGGCCCAATTCAATTCAGGGAAATTTGAAGGTGATGATGATTTTATTTTATTTTATTTTATTTTATTTGATGGAGATAAAAATGAATTTAAGATATCCAGTGGAAGTTTATATATATATATATATACTAGGTTAGTGACCCGTGTGTTACACGGGTGGACCAATACTTAAAAATAACACATGAGTAAATAAATTTACAGTAATATGTACATATGTATATATGATATATATATATATATGTATATATATGATGTTGAAGAAATAAATTAGAATAAGAATCTTATCTTTAAATAATGATATCAAAAAATTACGTCGTTCCACAATAGAAACAAATGAAGTTAGAACAGTTGAACATAAAAATGAAGAAAAAAATATCAACTAATGAACAAATTTGATAAAATCTATAAAAGTATATAACGATGATACGTAACTAAGACAAGAAAAAAATTAAAAACTAATTGTTCATAAAGATGTAAATACTTATTTATGTAATGATATTTAAAGTTATAAAGGATGAGTAAAAGTCTTAGCAATGAAATGTTATTAAAAAATAAACATTATCGAAAATATAAATAATGTCATGAATTTTAAAATTAATTAAGAGAAGGATATTATTTCAAAAGAAAATATGACAGAAACTTTTATTTTAATAAAATGGAATTTGTTAACGGTAATATTAAAATTAATAAGTTAATCATTATTTGTTAACATAAATAACAATTTCTTATAAAAATGTCAAACGAATTAAAAGTAATAATTGATCATAAATATAATATTTATTGTAATTGATATGAGTTAATAGTTTCTAAATTCATAGTAACTCAATATTGAAGGATGTAACGACATGTGGCAATGCACATGTGGCGCTTAGGTGGACGTGCTAGAAAGACGCCATGTGTACCCATAGTTATTTTTTTATTATAAGTTATAGATGTAGATTATAGATATATATATATATATAAGCAAGCAGAGCTTAGGATAGGATGTTAATTAAATTGTTGTATTTCAATTATGCATATAATAATAGCACGTACGTTTTTATTCAATTTCAACCAATACGTCAAATAACCAATACAAGTGTACGTACATCAAATAACCACGTACCTTCAATTTCAACCAATACAAGCCAGCCAGTCAGCTATGATGTAATCGTGAAAATTGTCAGTTTCATATTTCATTTCAAGTGAGCTCAAGACGATATATAATTCGGTTAGAAAATTGCTGCCAAATTAAAGGTAGCTAGATCGAAGAGCTGCCAAGGGGCATTTGTTACTCGAACTCGTGTTAATTGACTTGACAGTGGATAATTAAAAGAATGCTAAATTAAGTTCAAATTTTTATTTTAACTTTTTATTCGCGCGGTGATTTTCTAAAGAAAGAAAAAAAAATCCAAGATATATGGAAACACCTATATATCATGCATGCTTTTCTTTAAAGTTGTTGCATGAATAAAGAAAACAACTTTCCAGCAAAACCTGTAAGATATCATCCTAGCATATGGGCCACCCCATGAAACTTTATATGCAATAATTGTTCAACAGTTGTTGAAACTTGAAAGCTTTACCACACATGCATATATAGTGCTATCTAAAGTGAACAACCATTTGATATATTGATTTTTTCAATTGTAAAAGCTTTTATTCAGTATTAATTAATGGATTTACGATATACGTACGTATTTGAAATGTTTGGGAATAATATTAACCTACAACTGTGGTTTCTTTTAAATATATGTCTTTTAGTTAGATTTTCATACATGCAAGCTTGTCAAGACATTTTTTACGGCTTGTCAAGACCTTTTTTTCTGCGAGTTACAACTCTTGTCACTTCACTTCACCCCTAGCTCAAGTTATAACTGTTTGAAGTTTGGCACAACCATTATACCAGAAATCCTTGTATGAAGGCTTTGATTTTATTAGTTACTGGTTTTCATTCATTTCAAGTGGATTATTATCTTTACTTTTCAGTGTAAAACGCCTAGAGTCACTAATGGTATGAAGTTCAAAAAATATGAAGCATTAATTAAAATTATAAACAATTTAGGTTTTTTTTATTATAATTTAATGCTATATAATGAAACTCATCGGATATGTGTATCTACGTGTGTGTATATGTATGCATGTGAGTGTGTGTATTTTCCAAGTGTATAGCAATCATAGATTTTAAAAGTAAGCGACGGTTTATTTTTCTAAAATAATAAAGATCATAGTTTCTAACCTCTAAACGACAAATTATCATTTATAGCATTTGTAATGCTATGGATTTTCGATATCATGTTATGTAAGTTTTCTTAAAATAGATACTCAAAAAAATAAAAAAATATATTTTCGGTCCACTGAGGGGTTTGCAATAGATTTGCTTCGAAACCAAGGCATCAGAGGCAACTCACGCTTGTTGTTGACCAGACGTTAGACTCACATCGAACATACGTAGATAGGAATTGTGCTTTTTTATCCCACGTACATTTACATTATACTCAATCTTATCCTCTTACCACTTATCAGGGGCGAACCTATGTTGAGGGAAGAGGGGGCAGCCGCCCCCCGTAAAAAAAAATTTTGTGTTATATATGCGAAAATCCCGAACGTCTCTTTTAAAATTATACAATCGTTCCAGTTTCGCCAATCATGAAAAAAATTTCTAGGTTTAGCATTTACAGCTAGCACTATTTTAGTTTCTATAATCTTAGTATCACATTCTTCCGTACCTTTTTTAATCAAAGTATATCTTATATTTCTTTCTTTAATTAAAGGACTTTAATTACGTATGGTCCTACTTGTCACCAAAAGCCCAAAAATCCAAGAAGGTCTATATGGATGACATGACAAAAGTTCCACTGTCATGAAAAGTCTATATGGACTTATGGATCTACACAATAATTAATGGACATCCATAAACTTTATAGGATTTTTTAAAATAAAAACTTGCAACTTTAACTTCACTCATAAATATTCATTAATATTCATCATAAATCAAATACCGTTTAAGAACTCACACATACTAATTCTAATAATAACAATTTGAAACTTATGTCTACAATGACTATACGTTAGTGGTCCACGTGGCGTTCTCCTTTTGTTTTGTATCTTTCTTATTTTGAATGCTAAAGTAATAGAAAATTTATTAAAGTTACTATCTTTAGAAACAATTTGGCATGCTTTTCGTTTTTTTGTGCAAAGGTTGTCTTTCCGGAGAGTTTGATGTTTGAAGCCATGCTACTACTTTGTTCCGTTTATTTTATTTTGCTTACCTGTTACACGTATCAGGTCACATGGGCGATCTGTGTGTTTCTTCACTAAGTGAATGTTGATGCACAAATCGTCAAAACTAAATCTTATGTATTTTAGCATAATTACCAAAATCGAGCGTTAGAGAATTTAAAACCCCTCGCAGCGCGTGGGAAATTTTACTAGTTAAAAACATTTGTAACCCTAAATTACAAGTCATTTCATTATATTGATTCTCTTAAATACTATCTAAACAACATATACACCTTGATTTTATAAACATTATCTAAATTAACAAACTTTCATTTCTTACCAATCCACAAGACCTAAATGGAATAGATGAAGGAAAAAAATTACTTAATGATGTATCCCTCAGTTTGAAAATCAAGAATTTGGTGAAAAAAATTAATAATTAGTGTTTTATCCTTAAGATTCCCATAAACCATTTACTATATACTTAAAAACCATAGTCGGTGGCCATTGCCACGGGCCAATGGCGCCCCTCCACTTTTAAGGTTAATATCTTGACCCTCTTAATTTTTTTTAAAACTTTATAGAATATCATTTTAACTTCTTTAACTTTTTAAAATTTTGAGTTTACTTCTTGTATGTTTTTACTTAATTATCTTCAAATTTATAATTTTGATGTTGTACCCAAATCTAGATATCAAATAGTGTCACATATGAAGAAGTCGAAATTCAAACTAAAGTAGAATTTTTATTTTAAAATATTTTTTAACAACGATTTCAGCAATAAGCTCTTACTATTTAGCAATTATTATAATGATTAATCCTTCGACGAAGAAGCATGCGATTAATGGGATGGAGAAGCTTATTGCAATTAAAGACAAACAAACTCACAAACTACTAAATTAATCTACAATCAACCCGTGGAAACTTGACAAGCCTAAAAAAGTCGCACATAATTTAATAACACAAATTAACCACCAAAATCACATTTGATCTTGTGGGTTTACGCTGTGGCGTGTGTAATAGTACTTAGTGTGTCACGAGTCTTCATTGAAGGCTTATCATCGTATCCCATTGAGTGGTAATCCGACGATTGTTTCAACGTATCCTCTATCATGCTCACTACATTGTGTATTTGTGGTCGATGATCAGGCACACTCGATACACAATCATTCACTAGTTGAAACAATTGAACCATCTTGTTGATATTATGATCTTGATCCCTCATTAATTCCACATTGAAAAGCTCAACATTCGGTCCCTCGCATACAGTTGACCCCACCCACTTGGAAAAGTGGACACCTTTTTTATTCAATTCATTTGGAGTTTTGCCGGTTAAAAGCTCCAATAACAAAACCCCAAAGCTATACACATCAGATGCGAATGTGAATTCTCGGGTCTCGATAACTTCTGGGCCCAATAAGCGGTTACCTTCAGGGACCTAGACTCGCGTAAAAGTGTGTAGAGACCATAGTCGGACAACAAAACTTCATTGTTGGTTTCTTGTTGGAAGAAGATGTTTGATGATTTAATATTGCCGTGAACAATATATTCAACCGAATGTAAGTATGCCAACCCGTTAGCGATACTTAGTGCGATTCTCATCCGTTGATCCGAGTCGAGTTGTGTTCTATTCGAACATGTACTTCCTGCAACACAAACATTTGGCACCACTTTGACCAATGCATGCAACATACTAAACAACAACTGTAACAACTCATTTATTCGTTTAACATATGATTGTATATCATCAAAACATAAATTATTAGAGCATTCTCATTATATCCCTCATTCCCATCTGTAACACCCGGCCCCTCGTACCACCAATATTGTTTGTTTTGCCAACAATAAGCTTACGGATTTGCTTTTAATTGGTTGCTCGGGTGAAAACTTCCCAGGAGGTCACCTATCCCTGGATTGTTGCCACCTGAGCACGCTTAACTATGGAGTTCTCCTCTCATCCACACCAATACACCCAAAACGTGCTGGTGATATTACAAATAAGACATTACTTATGAACCAAGAAACTCTACTGTATATGATCGATATAGGTTTATGCAACGTGTCACACCATCTCTATCCCCATACTTAATATAAAAAAATCATTAAAACATCCACTCCAATTCGTTTCACATCCTTATACTCCATCCCCATAATTTAAGGGAAAACAATATCATCCCTCAAATATAAGAATCACTATTTATTTCGTATCTTTTTTAATATATTTTATTAATGGATGTGCGTGAGTGGAAGATATAGAGAAATAATATTAAAAAAAAAGATTAAATAAGTAATTTAGTTGACATAGAAAAGATATGAGGAATGAGATATGAGAGGTTTTAAAAAAATAGAAAAATTAAAAAATAATATTCTTTTTAGTAAATTATAGGGATGAGAAATAAGATTTAATTACGTACTCTTATGATAACAAAATTAAATGAAAAAAATAAATCATTTGTTTGATCTAGAGAGTTAGAAGTTTATAATCTACGCATGAGAGTAAGTAATATAATTTACAGGCGTCTAGGTGAACAGTAAAATATTAAAACATATATAAGAAAACTAGCTTGATTTTATTTACATAACAGCATAACTTACTCATGTAAGAAGCACACAATTTAAAAAAAAAAAAAAAAACATATTAGATTTTAATAATACAAGCTATTACGTATTGGCCGATAATAAACAACCATACTATTAATTTGGCTGGTAACAGTCCTAACTTTTACTTTTATTACCAATAACAGTTATAGTAACATATACATCAAATATTTATGCTTGATTTCAATCACAATAATGATTATGAATGAAAAAAAAACATATAAGTGAAATCAATTAGAAAATAAATGTAAAACGAGTGTGAATCTATGATAATTATATTATTAGAATTGTTATTGCTGGTAAAAGTAAAAGTTAGAAACGTGATCGTCAGCCAAATTATAAGTAAGAATTATTATCGGCTAATTAGTAATAGTATTAATTATTAAAATCCAATTTGGCTTTAAAAAATATGAACAACTTATAAGAAAATTTTAATAATTAAAAATTAAATATTTTAATCCATGTAATATATTAGTGTTCAATATATACATAATAAATAGAGATCGATGAAGAAATTACCATGGAGATGAGCAGATAAGCTACCAGCATGCATGTAATCATAAACAAGCAGTTTCTTATCGCCGGAGTAATTATAGAAAGCTCTCAATGGAACCACATATTTGTTCTGTATCTTCCCCAAAGCCTCCATTGTTGTTCTGAATTCGTCCTCTGTCACCACCACATCTTTCAATATTTTCACAACCACCGTTGTCTCCTTTCCCACAAGCTCCTATTTGAACAATGAGTACTTTTAGAATAGAGCTATAGCTTAGAGTGCAGTGTACGTGTGTTAAGGCCGGGTTGTTTAATTGGTAGCTTTTTAATGATTATTATTAATTAATAATTAAATGTTGATAGCTTCTTAATGGCCGGTTAAAAGATCGATCGATAACGTACGTACGTACCTTAATACATACTATATATATTATATTATATAATTAAATTAAAGTGCATTAAAAGATGAACCAAAAGTAGTGATATATAACCGGCCAACCAGTTTGCAGGACGTCCCAAGAGTCCCATGGCCCAAAACCTGAGCAGTGGTGGTCAACAAATAATGCTCCAAATCAAGCCCATCACCGAAAGACAGAAGCTTGCAACCTCCCCCCATCATCAAACCCCTAAACGATGGCTTCATCCGCTGATACATCTTCTTCCCCACACAACAAACCACAATCAGCAACAGCAAGGTCGATCCGGACGAAAAACCGGGGGTTTCCCGCCTCATCTTCCGCCTTCCGCCATCTCTTTCTTCCCACGGATATGAGCTGTCGCACGGAGGCTGCAGCGGGCCACCGCAAACGAAACCGTTCCCGGAGAAGGCGGACGGCGGAAACTTAGAGAGCGAGTAGGGAACACCAGCGGTTAGTTTGTTGAAGGAAACGTTAAAGTTGGATAAATAATCAGCGTTTATGTAGGGGAGCTGGCCGGAGAAGAAGTTGTTTCTTAAGTCGAGTGTGAGGAGGTAGTTTAGATGGGAGAAATCTGCAGGGATGACGCCGGAGAGGTGGTTATGGTGGAGGGAGAGGACACGGAGGCTGGTTAGTTTTCCGATTGAGTCGTATGCTATTTCTCCGATGAGCCCAGCTGCAGGTAAGCGCAGGTAGAGGACCGTGCTGTTCGTGGGGTCGCAACCCACGCCTCGCCACGAGCATGCCGGTTCCGACTCCTTCCAGCTGTTTGAGATCAGACGACTGTAATTTATGTTGTGGATGAAGGTGAGGAGGGCTCGTTTCTCCACCGGGAAGAGCGTGTCCGCCTGCGCCGGTGCTCCCGCCGTGTGGAGGATTACTAACAGTGAGAGCTTCATGATGGATGACGGAGACATATATATAATATTGCCGGTGATATCATGTGATTGTGGCCGGGAGGGATCGAGGAGTATATATATATTTATAGATAGAGTGTATATATGCATGCATGCATGCATGTCAATTAACATTACAATTTTCACATTGATTACGTAAAAGCTTCTATAGGATGTTATCATACGATAAAAGTTGTTATGCAACTAACAAAAACATAGTATATATAGTACGTAGGACAAGACAGCTCAATAAGATTGGGGCATCCAAGGGACCAGGGGCAAAAACGGAAAACAAATTTAACAATTATTGGAGTTTTTATTTGGCATAAGAAGGTGAATAGTATTCTCTATCTAGTTTCAATAGCGATCATCACTTAGAGCATCTTTAATGCGGAGAAACGATCGATGCCTAGTGTTTGAGTTTGAAACCACATCGAAGGTCGTTTGTTGGGTGCTCATCCGGTATTCTAGAGGGAGACTAACTAGTAGCGGTAGGGTCCTCTCATGCAACACGTATATATTTTTTTTATAAAAAAAACTAGTTTTTGAAAAAATATTGTAATGTATCATAAAAAAAAATGAATATAATCTTATGTAAAAACTAACATAAAGCATTGGTGGGTGTTTATTGGGTTTATATGGAGGAGGCTCTTGAATGTAGTTTTGTAACCAAGGTCTTATAATACTTCTATTATCTTAAACTTTATGATAACGTTTTTTATAATATTTGTTCATGTCACTGATTTATTATAATATTTTTAAACTGAAATTCTTTTTTTTAGAACAAAGATATTATTATTAGAAAGGTACTAGCTGAGAGCTAAACCAATTTACAATCGTCAATGCATTACTATTACAATAAATCACTCAACCATATTACATATATCGAAAGCACACCGTTGTTCCCATGTAATTTTGTGCTTCCTTGAACGATTATTAATCCATAAATAGCTTAAGAACTTCACATATTCGAAAATCCGTTCCAACGATAGAGATTTTTTGTTAAACAACGCATCATTTCTGGATATCCATAAGTATCACATGATCGTTAAAATGATAAAATGTACACCCTTCTTCTTATTCGTTGAGCCAGAAATTCTAAAAATGTTTCATTACTTTTCTTTAAAGATTACTTTTCTCAATAAATCTAGAAATCACAAGTCTTTATAGCATATGACCATTCCACTTTCACCGATGCATTGATAGAGTTGTACGCTACTTGTCATTGGCAATAATGGAGTTGTACCGACACTTGTGTGCCCCAAAAACCTATCATAACCTAGCTTCCATGTGAGTCAAGATTTTAGGTTAACAAATGCAACATAAAAAGTGATAAATACATGAGCAATTTCATATATACTCTTACAAACATTAAAAATATCATATATTCATACAAAATTAAAAATATCATATATATACCCTTACAAATAGGTAAAATATCATATATATATCCAATTCACTAAAAACAATTTACTAAATAACCATTTTGTCATTGGTTTCAATTTACATGTTTTCTTTTCCTCTGTAGTCACATAAAAATCTCAAACTCTCGATCCAACTTTCAGGCCATCTAATCTCAAATTAATATTTTACATTATACAAAAATATCTTTAATATAAAAACGCAAAACTCAAGTATCCATGTCTTTTTACCAACAAGAATATTTATTTTACATGTTCTCTTTTATTCTTTCACAACTTCTCTCTGTCTCAAGCTTCAAACAAATTGTTAATCCACTTCTTCAACCTTAAAAAATGCTTGAATAATAAGCATGCACAACTAACAATGGTGAATAGAAAATAAAATAAATTTAGTTCGCAGTATATTGTAATTGTGTCTCTATCATCTCAGCCACCAAAGCTTTTCATGTTTTTATTCTCAATGTATAAGTCTTTACGATTATAATATTTGATTTATCAGTTACAAATAACTGCCAAATCATCGTCTAACCTCCGTCCATCACTGCCCACATCACTTCACATATATGAGATTTTACCATAATTGTGTTCATTCGACGTAAATCTGATCAAATTTAGGGTTGAACACTCCAAGTCGGATGTTAAATATTAGAGATAAGGTGAGTTGGTGTCAAGATTAGGTTTATGCTGAAACATTGATGGATAACAACGGTGATGGACGGCAGTGATGAAGATGACCGATGATGGATGGAAGTAGTTATGGTTGAACATGGTTTTAACCTTTTGATGCATCGTCGACGGTGGTGGCTGGAATGTAGATGGTAACTGATGAAAGGATTGTCCGTTCATTAAAATTAAGTATATATGATATTTTAAAATTTGGATGGGTATATATAATATTTGAAATGTTTATAAAAATATACATGAAATTAATCCATAAATATCCTAGCTCGTGAAAACTTTAAAATTAATTGTAATAAAACAACAACTATTCATACATGGTGATTTAATATTATGATGTTTGCATTTTATAAAAGTGTTATGAGTTTAAATTTCTATAGATGTAAGGTTAGATGAAATTAGATGGTAAAATATTACTTTAAAAAATAAAGAGTTAATTGCCATTTTCGTCCCAGAGGTTTGATGCTTTATGTCGTTTTCATCAAAAAACTTTATTTTTTCCTTCTATGTCCCTGATATTTTAAAATTTTGCCATTTTCATCCACTTTCGTTAACTTCGTTTGTTTTACTCGTTAAGCGGACATCAGCTTTGAATATTAAAAGCAATTTAATAATGTTTAAATGCTCGGAGAAATTGAACAATGTTTATTTAAGTTTTTTTTTTCCTGGTGAGGTGCAAAAATAACTAAATGCCCCTCATATGATGTGCACGTGATGGCTACTTAATAGGTAAATTAACGGGGTTAATGAAAATGAATGAAAATAACAAGTTTTTTAAATGTCAGGGACACATAGGAGAAAAATTTTATTTTTGGATGAAAAAGACGAAATGTACAAAAACCTCATGGACGAAAATGACAATTTACTCAAAAATAAATCAACAACGTCTAATAGTAATCAAACTTTTTTATACCACTAAAGGCACTCAGTATATGAAAATTATGCTGTCACAAAGAAACTTGTTAAATATTATATTTATAACTTTTTTCCTCTAGAATATAACTATATAAGATGTCTACTATAACAAACTATTTAACGACGTACTCACTTATAGCCGAGAGTTAGGAAGAGAATACATACGAAAAGGGGAGAGCTCGCATAATAAGATTATTAGGTTAGTCAGTTAACTTTGTAATTCTATACAAATTTATAAAATATTTTTTGAAGTCTAAAACTATTTCACTACTTTATGCATATTATGTACTTACTATAACTTAATCAAAAGTCATTATAAACATGAACATGAAGAAATAGAAACACTTCATAAAACGGTCAATGTTATCATAATCCATTTTTAAATAAATGAATTATGATCAAGAACATTGAAAACCTCATCTTCATGAACATGATTCAAAGACGAGGGTGGACCCAAGCTTATGGTTTGGGATCACCCCAATTTCCCAAATTAACCTATGAAATTTATTTGTTTATTATATGTAATCAAATCCTAATCAACACTTAAGAAACTTTATCGCCAAACTTCATTCATAAATCTTAAAAATGTTTTATTATCGACGGCACCCAGAAAGGTATCTTAAAATTTACATGTGTAAGCCAATAAATATTATGTTTTTAACAAATATAAACCAATGTAAACTAGACCATTCCCCGTAAATCCTTATAGGTTATGAAAAGAGTAAAATAAAAAGGATTATAAATTTGAAAAAGTATAAAAAAAATCTCAACCATCAATTTTTTTAATCAATGGTTGAAATCAAATCGTATGGAAAAAGTTTTTTAGATGGGTATTTTATATATATATCTATTTTTGTTGATTTTTTTCAAGTTTACCCCTTTTTTTAAACGTTAATAACTTTATACATCACATTATTTTTTTATAAAAATTACACCATAAAAACAAGTATTTTTTATTCTTAAAACAAGTACAATATCATTATATGAAAATATAATATTTTTTTACGTTTTTCAACTCATTTGAAATTTACCCGTCATTGTGTCTTTAGTGCACTTTATTATGTGTTTGTTGGTTATTGTGTTTTTCTTAACATTATTATGTTTTTAAATTAACGAATTATCAAAAAGCATAATTATAAAATAACAACTAATTAATTTAAAGCGTAAAACATAATGATTAATACATATAGCATAATTGGTGAAATGATATCATTACGTCCCTCTAATTATAATACACAATGATAAGATAACAAGTTTATATAATATATAAAAGAAATAATAACAACATATTTGCCTTATATTACATATTACATATTATGGGAAAGTTTACGGTACAAAGAGTTGTTTTCATGCGAAGGTACGAAGCAACAAGGACCATCGATCTAAAATACGAACTATTCAGACTTAAGATGGAATAATCATGCAAGGAATGTTCCTGGAGGGGTAGAATTGGTAATAGCCTATAATGTTGACTTTTTTTAACTTCCTCTCGTTTTTTAAACACATATAACTTTTTCATATGACATAATTTTTTTTAAATACACCATAAAAACAAGCATTCTATCCTCTTTAATATGAGTATAGTATTGCTATATTTTTTTTTAAAGAAACAACATTTTTGTAAGAAAACGTCTATGTGTTATGCGTATAACTCGCGTGATTATTCACTACGTAATTATCAATATAACTTGCGTAATTATCAATATAAATTGCGTGATTATTTTTTATAACTGTGTAATTTTTCTTTGCGTAATAATAGACATAACTTACGTAATTATTTATATAACTTGTGTAATTATGTAACTTTTATGCGTAATTGTAGCGAGGACGAAACTACCCCTCGCTAAAAACACGTGTCACACTCTGATGACTTCGTACATTTTGCACGAAAATTACACTTTATATAGTAACCGGCCATCACATATTATTATTATTACTATACTGTTAAAACTTTTACCGTATATTTTACCAGAACAAATCTACAATAAACATAAAACAAACATAAAACTACAAATATAAAGGGTCAAAAAAGCTAAACAAAGGGAAAAAAAGGGGGCACTAACCATTTAACCGCCTTTGGAACTTCTCGTAGAAGGCAGTCCGTACACTTTCTAAGTCAAAAAGAAGCATTTTTTTATTTTCACAAATAAAAACATTCTCATTAGAATCAGTCCATTTCTTTTCATCGCACATTTCATCGTATTCTGCTTTGTTTTTCAAGGGTTTTACGATCATGTCTCAATCATCACACCATCAATCCATCATGGATAGTGATGCAATGTAAGCATTCCCCTTTTCTTTGATGAATATTGGGTGTTTTCTTGCTCATTTCAATCTGTTTTTCGTGGGTTTAAAACTCTAAATCGATCGAATCAGGGTTTTCCCTTTTGCATTGTGATTGTGTTTCAACGATTCTTGATATGTTTATTGAATTAGCCTTTTTGTTTTGTTAATGTATGGTTCTGTGTTAACTGCTGGTGGTTGATTGAGGGTTTCTTGGGGTTTATTAGACCAACATTGATAATCGACTGTGTGTAAGATATGTGTGTATTTGTGTATGTATGTATATAGAATCACCGATTTTAACAACCCCACGTTAAATGCAAAGTTACCCTTTATTTTGTTGATGTTTTAGGTGTTTAACTTGTAGTCAGTGATTAGTGTGAAGCCACAACAATCGGTTTTGATTATCTAATCCAAGTGTGTGGTTAAAAAAATGATTATGATTATGATTATCTTAAGCAAGAAGGGAGTTTTAAGAAAAATACTTAATTGATATTAATGTAAATTTACTTGACGTTATGTTCATTCTAATGTTTATGAACACTGTTAGTTTTGAGTTTTTCTCAATTTATTTACAACAGGTTGGATGTTTATATTCTTGATTATTTAACAAAGAGGAAACTTAACGCTTCAAGAAAAGTATTCGGAGATGAAGCAAAAGTTCCCGTTAACTATCGTGGTAGATGAAGATAATAACTTATGAATAAAGTTTATTTGTTCTTTTATTGTTATCTTTATTCAAAGGATGTAAATTTCATATTGTTTTTCGATGTTTGACACTGTAGCAATCGATGCTCCACGTGGTTTCCTTTTCGAATGGTGGACTGTATTCTGGGATATCTTCATATCTAGGTACAGACACCACCAAGGCTTTATGGAACCTAGCAGTGAGGTGAGGTTACACAATGGCATACTTGTTCATTTGCATTTGTATTCAGATGTCAAATTGTCAAATGTGATGAGTCAAAACTTCAGGCTTATGTTCTTCTAAATCTTTGGGAATGTATAAGTTAACAAGCTTAAATTCTTGAGTTTATTGCAATGATTAATTTGCAAGTTTTGGTCTGTATATCTATACAAGTCCATGTCAATTTTGATATTTAAAAATGATGTCTGACTTGGAAAGTCAAAACACAAACGGGATCAAATGGTTGATTCTTTTGATTTCTGATTAATGTTATTAGTTTGAAGTGTGGTTTCTTACTTTCTTATATGAATACCAAGTTGCCTACTGTTAAAATGACAGAATTTTAGACTACAGCAGCAGCGGCGACAACAGCAAGGAAGTCAACATCAGAGTCGAAATGTCAATAATGTTGTTACTGGAAAGAACACTTGGGTTGCCGAGGCGTCAACCCCAACGAGGCAAGCAGCTCCAAAGGTAGGAAATGGGATTTAAATGTTTAGGAGTTTGCTTATAGTGCACTTATCAAATGAATATATTTTTTATTTATATACAGCAATTGTACAGGAACAATGTGGCCATGCTTATCAATCACATTAATTCAATCAATCACCAGCCAATTGAACATCAGAAGCAATCTTTGGTACCTACACTCTGTGTTGTCAAAGGCGCCAGAGGCGCGCGCCTAGGCGCCCTTTTGAGGCGAGGCGCAAGGAAACCGCCTTGCCATAGTGCAGGCGCTCCGGCAAGGCTCCGGCGACATTCCAGCACGATTCCGGTCAGATTCCGGCCAAAATTCTGAACTTCCGACGAGTTTTTTTACTTTCTCTTATCTTCCTTTTTTCTTTACAGCAACTGTTGCTTCTTTTCTATTCTAAACTTGTTGATCTAAAGATAAACGCAAGTGTAGATGGAGTAGAGATGAGTAAGAAAAGAGAGAGAAGAAGAAGAAGGAGTGAGGGAGGGAGGGAGGGAGGAGAGGTAAGTGACAGTGACTTTGTATATTAAAAGGTGATATGTTGATAGTAAAGAATGAAAAAGTGAAAGGTCTGCAGGAACATTAAATGGAGATTAGGAACATTAATTGACTGCAGGAACATTAAATAGAGATTAGGAACATTAAAAGAAGATTAAGTGTTCAAATTTTGAAGTTTTTTATTATTAGGTTATTAATTTTTTTTTCTGGACTCAAATATATTTATATTTCTGCATTTATTATTTTTTATAATTGTTTTCTAACCGTGCGCTTTTTTTGTCTCGAGCGTGTGCCTTATTTGCGCCTTGCGCCTAGGCGACAGGCAAGGCCATGGCGCCTTGAGTGCGCCTTGCGCATTTGACAACATAGCCTACACTTTTGTGTATCTTTCAGTTTTTACCTTACAAAGTTCCAAACACCCTAAACTTATTACTGTGTCATATTACTATATTTTCTAACATTTTTCTGGTGGGACAGGACATAAATAGTATGATGACTTCCTTGATCAATCAAAGTGCTCAAGGGTCTGAGGGTTTACTGAGTGGAGCTCATAGTATTTTTGAAGATAACCCTAATACTCATATATTTTCAATGCTTGTAAATATGTGTTATTTTTTAACACTAGTAGTTTACAAGAATGTAAAATGAGGGATGTAAACCATTTTTGCCTACGTGGGGTTTCATTCTTAATGTAAAAGACATGGGAAGCTTTGATACTTTCAAGAATGTAAATTGAGCTTTAAATAATTGAAAATGATTCATTTAATTTCATAAGTTGACTCATGAATCAGCTTCTGTTTCACTATGTGTTGGCCTCTTTTATGTGAGTGTTATGCCAATTGGGCTCTATATGTTTGATCATGGATTAAAACTAGATCTCTTTATATTAGAATATTAGATCATTGTGTGTTTTGATTTAATTGATCCAGTCATAATCCTTGTTTAACCACTTACTTTTTCTTCTTGTATGTTTCAGCAGCAACTGGAGTGTTAAAGGGGTGGCCATTGACGGTAAGCTTAAGCTTACGCAGAAATTAGGGGGTGTTTGGATTTGCATTTTGGAAATGATTATCTGGTATAATTGATTTAATGTTTAGATAAACAAAATTGTAAATTAGGGGTGTTTGGATTTGCATTTTGGAAATGATTATCTGGTTATAATTGATTTAATGTTTAGATAAACAAAATTGATTATTTGGATGTCTAGGGATCAGTTGGTCAGTTTTGGAAATCAATGTTCATTTTATATATTGATTTCTAAATAATCAGATCCAGAACTGATCTGATTATTAAAACTTCAAACCACAAAAGCACATTCAAGTACTACTTTTTGCAGCTCGTTTTGTTACAACTAATTATTTGAATCTAATTTTCAATATTGTATAACCACATTCAAAACTCACAGTGTGACACATATGATATATTCGTGGTGTGATTAACTTATTGAGATCAATGGGGACAGGATGAAATTCAGGCTCGAATTCTTCAGCAACAGGGTGCAGTACACCCGCCCTCACTATCCTATCAAGGTCAAATCAAGGGTCAAAAACAGCCTCCAAATGAAAGGGAACAAATTCAAACTGACGGCCAACTTCATCCTCCTATGGAAAAAAAGAGAAAGCTGTCTTTAATAACTTCAAGCGTTGCTAATACACCAGGAACTGCAAATGTTATTGGAGGGTTCTCAAATTTAGCAGAAGCATCACTGCCTCATTCTCCACATAACGATAAGGTGATTTTAGTTCACCTTGTAATTTAAAAAAAAAATATTTTCCATGTAATGGTACTTATGATATCTCATGAAAAATGCAACATTAAAACATTAAAATACCATTTAATAAAGGCAAAATCATTTGATCTTGTGATCAAAATTAGTAGCATTTTGTTTGTATTTAATGTTATTAGACAAACAGGTACTTTTACATAAGTACTTTCCAAAGAAAGAAATACTTTAGCTTCTATTATTCGAATAGAGTAGTAGTTTTTTATAATATAAGTATATATCTAGTAGTCCCTCTGTTCCAAAATATTGTCCACATTACTATTTTAGTTCTTCCTAATGAATTGTCTACTTCCAGAAAAGGATAGCTATAATATATTTGTTTTCCCATTTACTCTTAATTGTTCTTATATGAATGCAAGGGTAAATTTAGCATTCTACTAACTAAAAATTGCATTAATTATACATATCATAAATTAAGTATTCTGTTCATGGATAATTATTTTGGGATGGAAGGACTACATTTTAGAGTTGGTTTATATTATTAAATTATTTTGCAGATTAATATTTATGATTTTATAAATTATGGAGCTTTGGATGGTAGCGATAATTCCTTATTATCTCGCAAGGGGAAAGAAGCTGATGTGGACGCCTCTAATGGTATGTAAGTAGTGATTCAGGTCCTATTTATCTAGGTCATTTAACATTTTATTTTTCTGGGTCTCATTGGATAATTAACATGTGATTTTGGGTCCCAAAGAAACGAAATAATCAAAAAATAAATGACTAATTTACATTTCTTTCGTAAAAAAGGTTTCACATTTTTGGAAATTGGAAGTGTTCTCGCAACTAGTGTCAATTGTTGTGACATCTCATCCAATGGAAAGCTGGTTGCAGTTGGTGGGAAAGACAAAAAGGTCTGTTACCATGACTCTATTTTGTTTGAAATAATAAAATAAAATTATAGGATAAAAATTTATGATTTCTTAAAAATATCATGATGCAGGCAAGATTGTGGTGCACAGATTCCTTTGAAACCAAAGCTACACTTGATGAACATTCACAAGCAATAACTGATATTCGTTTCAGTCCCTCTATGCTACGCCTTGCAACTTCTTCTCAAGACAGAAGCTTCAAAATTTGGGATCTTGAAAATGTATGACTGTTGCTCTTTTTCTTTTCCTTCTGCAGAGGTGGAAGAATGGGTTGTGCTGGCCTGCTGGGTGGGTAACCATTTGAAACAGGGTTGACTCAAAAGGGATAATTTTTTGTATGGGCTGAATTGGGTAGGGTTGACCACAAAAAAATTTGTTTGTTTTAATAGATAAGTTAGTGTGTCAAATATATTCATAGTTTTGCTGTTTCAGTAACAGTCGGAACAGGTAATTTTTAAGTGGCTCCAGACAGATTGGTTCAGATCAAGCTGGGTTGATGCAAACCACTTTTTGTCTCATGTTTTTCACTTCTTTATAAACAATTAGTGTGCCAAATGTGATTACATGGTTTTTTTATTTCAGTAAGACCTTTTTTATGGATAAAATGATTTAGGAGCTTCTATCATTAGTGTGACAAATGTGGTTACACGGTTTTATTATTTCAACAAGAATCTTTTTTATGGATAAACTATCTATGGACAAATAGATAATTTTAGCTTGAAATGTTGCAATTTTTGCTTACAAACAAAAATCAAAATAAAGTTTTTTCTCCCCTTCTGGAAAACCTCTTTACTTGAATGTGAACATGTGAGTTTGTCATAGCAGAACTTATTAAAAGCTATAATATCTCATTTGTTGATAAGTAGCAATACGTGTGTGTGTTAGGTAATGAGTTAAAACAGACTCATGTTTAAACGGCTAACAAGTCAGTTTTTAGTATGAGTTTGTGCCACTTTAGGTTGACCTGCAAACGCTTTTTTGTTCATTTATAAACGGCAAACAAGTCACTTTTTTAGTTGTGTGATGATAGTACTGTGTTTTAGTATTCTTTGTAATCTGGACTCATGGCATATATTACATTGATTATATTAATGAATTATGATATGCAGCCGGGCTGTTCACTTAAGACATTCACAGGGCACACTGCATCAATTATGTCACTTAAGACATGGTTTGCTCTTGTGATGAGACTGAGATTCGTTACTGGACCATCAAGAATGCTGGTTGTGTTAGAGTGAGCATGGTTTGAAAAACAAAAAAAAAAAAAGGTTACTGATCACATTTGGTGTTTGTTTTTAATCTTTTTATATCATTTAATATGTTTATTAACATTTTTTCTCAGGGTGGTGCAAATCTGGTTAGATTTCAATCTGGTGTTGGGAAACATCTTGCATATGTTGTTGGAAAGTCTGTATCTTTAGTGGATTGGGAGAATTCTCACACCCGTAGGCATAGCTTAAAGGTGGGTTATTAGCTATTTCACCCTTTTACTCCCTATTGTTTGATAAAAGATTGGGTTTTAAACCACCTTGCAAGGATATGCGTGAGCAAATTCACTTTTGTATGGGTATGGCCAATTGACCTGTAACACATTTTTTTTCAAATAACTAATGTGTTAAATATGATTACAAGAAATTAAGATTTTGAACTAGTTATTTAATTGATTTAGGAGGTTGTGCTCACTAAAAATACGTTATAAACCCGTATCTTTTGTAGATAAATCTTTTAATATTACCCATTTGACTCATTAGAGATTAAAAACATGCCCCAAACCAACAAACTCATAAGTGGGTAATAAACTGTGTTGCAAGGATATGTGTGCTTAGAGGATGACTAAATGGGCGGATTGAGTAATGGGTCAAGGAGTTTAATGGAAAGTTAGTAATTTTAGTGTGGGCTGGGTTGGATTGAGCCATAACACCATTTGTCCACCTTTTCAAACGAAATACTTTTCAAATGCTTAGTGTGCTAAATATATGGTTAGAATAAACTAAATTCTTGTAGTAGTTATCTAAAATTTTGAACCAAGTGGTCTTAAATTTCATTAAATATGTGGTCCATTTCTCTTTAGCTAAATTTTTATATTCCCCAATTGATTCATTAGCTATAGAACATAGCCCAAATCGACCCACTCATAAGTGGGCTATAACTATGTGTGTAGAACAGTAGAAGTGGCAAAATGTGCAGTCGGGTGGGCTGAGTAGTGAGCGCCCGGGGGGGGGGGGGGGGGGTTGTTTAAAGTTCAAAAGGGGTATTCTGTGTATTGGTCGCTTGGGTTGACCTGAAACACGTTTGGTCCGTTTTCCACTTAATTATCTTTTTAAATGATTAGTGTGTAAAGTATGATTATAAAAACTATATTCTTGTAGGTTACAGGTGTATTCCGAGATATTAGGATACATATGTAAGAATTACCAAAAGTGCACATTCCAATATAGAATTCTTTTCCAAAACTGTATATATGAAAACAGGAGTCAAAAGGAACGTTTTATAGAGTCATTTGTGTCTTACTCTCCATGTTTCTTGTAATGTTTGGTAAATTAAGCAATAAGTTTTATTACAATTCTTACTTTTTGCGGGTAATGGTAATGCAGGGTCATGGATCAAATGTTCAGTCTTTATGCTGGGATTCTTCTGGTGAGCATCCTGAGGATTTGATAAAAGTGTGGAGAATGGATTTGGGTGGAAAAACAAACTGCATTCATGAATTAAGTGTTCCTGGAAAAAGATTTCGTTGTGGAATTTTTCATCCGTGTTATCCTTCTTTACTCGTAATTGGCTGTCATCAGGTACAACGATCACACCTTTAAAAACATTACATCCTATAAATAATTGATGTCTTATTTGTGACTGAAAACTATATTTTTTATAGTATATAATAAAAGAGTAACTAAAATGCCACATGGCACTCTCATATTACTCCTCATAAAAACTTTCCCGCCTAAATTAATATATTATTTTAGTCAAGTTTTTATTTTAAGAAACTCAATAAATAGTAATAATTCATTTTGTTTTGAATTTAATTTTTTATATTATCAACTTCATTGTGTAATTATATTGTTTTAAACTATAAATATATTTTTATAGCCAAATAAGATTCAATTTAAAAAAAAACTAAAAAATATTTATTATAATTTAAATATTTTAGGTTAGTGTGATTTTAAGACAACTGGTTTTTAATTTTACATGAGTCAATTGTATATTATATTATTCAAAAAAATATTCAAATATTTATAATTTATAAATGTAACTTTTTATTTTTCATTGTTATAGTAATACATAACTTAATCATATGAAATATTTATACATTTATAAATTATGTTGTTTTTATATTTTCAACCCGTGTATTACACGGGTTTACTAAAACTAGTAATACCAATATTAATATAAACTTTGATCAACTATCCACTCGTTCGACTCATTTCACATGTTTTCTTTTTGGTTGACTTTTTGTTTGTTTTTGCATAGTTGACGTGGAATGGTCTAAACTAATTGATGTTGAAATTAAAGAGTTGTTTTAACCAATTAAGATTGTCCTAGTAGTAAAAAATTTACCATTTTAGCACTATAAACTATCGGTTACTATACTTCTCATTCCTAAATCCTAATCATATATGATTTGTTAATGATTTAGAGTATGGAGTTATGGAACATGACAGAGAACAAGATGATGATGGTGGTTGAAGAACCTGTTTCTGCATTTGTGTGTCAAGTTCTGGTACGATAGCATCAGCCGGTCACAATGACCATATTGATCCGCCAGTGAACTTTTGCCTATTGACATTCATTATAAGAAGTATATATGTGTCCGCACATAATTACATACATATGTTAAATAATTATGCACCATTGTATGTATGTAAATAATTACATAACTTCTATATATGTTGCGCATAGACATAATTACACACGTTATAAGCTTAGTACTTTGTAATTTTTGTTATAAAAGTTAGATTTTTTAAAAGAAAAGAAATACTATGGATAAATTTAAGAGAATTAATTATTGTTTTTATGGTTTAAAATCAAAAAGAGTAATGTAGTATAAAAAGTTATTTACATTTAAAAAATAAGAGAAATAATTTTTTTTAACAATGGTAGAGTATTTTAATTTTACCTCTCCAAGCCGTTTTATGTGTGAATATTGCTGACGCTACAGTCTCCCATAATCTCAACTATTGATTTTCTAGACCAATGAAATTCATCAATTACATCCATTCCCACCATAAAACCAGCTTGCGTTTAATTCTTTCCCTCTATGAATCTATATGTGGTTTTATGCCTTATAATATGCATGTTTTTATAAATGCCCGTCATACATTGAAAATCTTGAGACGTATAATTTTTTTTTATAGAATATGAAAGTTGTTATTATCACCAAACATTTCAAACTACATGTATGTATATCTTAAGTCAATCATTGAATAAAAGCTCTTATAATTGAAAAAATCAATCAAACGAAATTCACTTTCGGATAACACTGTGTGGTAGAGCTTTCAAGAACTATTTTCAACAATCTACCTAATCTAATAATAGGGTAACCAAGATGATATGTGTCAACACCACATTGATTCTCACCAAAATTTTCTCGTTTCTCTCTACTATTAAATAACCACATTAATTACTAATAATATTATTCAAATCTTTTTTAGATTAATAAAAATTTTTAATAAATTATAAAAGATATCTTTTTATTAATTTTATATTTAAAAATAATAAAATTTTCTAAAACATCAAAATTTTTATACACAATATTTTAGAATTAGTTTTTTTTTAATATTAACTAAAATTTAAAATTGGAAGTTATAATATGAAAATTTTTAAAAATGCTATTTTTTTAAAATGGTTTGTTTTGAAAAAAAAATGTTTAATTTTTTAGAAAAAATAAAAAAGTTTAAAAAATGATATCATTGTTTTATTATTTATAGTTTTGTTACCCTTATGTAATTTCAACATATCTTATCTTATCTCATTTATTAATAAATTTTCATTTTATTTACTATTTTATTTATTCAGCCCGTGTAATACACAGGTTTACTAAAACTAGTTATTGGATATAAAGTTTCCACGGGAGTCCCACATGATATGATGAGATCTTACATGTTTTGCTGAAAAGTTGTTTGTTTTATTAATCATGCAACAATTTTAAAAAAGAGCTTGCATGATTCATGTGTTTCAATTCTATCTTTATTATCATCATTAGAACCGCAAACAAATACCTAATCATACTCCTAAGTCTACATCACTATTCATCATCAAACACAAACCAAACTCAAACTCTTAATGAGAGAAACATTACTGTCTTCACACGGATATCATTAATTTATACGTAGGTTTGAAATACAACAACGATCCTAAGCTCTGCCTGCATAACTTCCACCACCCACCTAAACTTTAACTTATCTCATTCGTAATCAAATCATCAATTTCTTTCCCTTGATTGAGCTATGAAGCAAATCATCAAGTGAGTATTATCTCATACTAGTAGATGAACCCTTTGATGAGTACAATATTACTAATACTATTAAATCCACATTGTAGGAATATGCAACGCCTATATACTAAACAGAAAGGGAGAAAAAGTTCAATGAGCCCATGATTTGGATCGGGATGTATATCATGCTTGCATCTTTTTGAATAAAATAAGGTTCTATTTAAAAACATTCTAAAAATTTAAAGATATATATCAACCTTAAAAATAAAGATAAAAAATTTTTGCAAAGTAGCTAATAAGAATAAAAGTAAAAACAATAAGGTTTTAAAACAACACTATGTTAATATCTTTTTTCAATTACTATTTTAATAAATAACTTTTTCATCTACAATATTTTAGAAAAAACCTCGAATTTATAGTGCAAATAACATGTTAGGGAGGTTTGGGAAGTAAGGTGAGGTATTTGGTGTTATAAAGGGAGAAAAGCTCAACGAGCCTATGATTTGGATCGGGATGCATATCACGCTTGCATCTTTTTTAATAAAATAAGATTCTATTTAAAAACAATTCTAAAAATTTAAAGATATATATCAACCTTAAAATAAGATAAAAAATATTTTGCAAAGTAGCTAATAAGAATAAAGTAAGAAACAATAAGGTTTTAAACAACACAATATTTTAATAAATCTTTTTTCAACTATACTGTTTTAAACTAACTTTTTTCATCTACAATATTTTAGAAAAAACACTCGAGTTTATATTGCAAATAACATGTTAGGAGGTTTGGAAAGTAAGGTGAGGTATTTGGTATTTTGGTGTTATAAAGTTTATGGGTTAGACACACCACTACAAAAGTAAGATAGGGAACATAAATTTATCTTCAAAAATTTTATTAGTTTTTTTTTTTTTTTAGTCTAAAAGTTTATTATCATTATATCACCGTGACCGAGTTTCTTAGTCTTATGATTATTTTTCAAACCCTAGTACAGCTATTTCTATGTAACTTTCGAGTTAAGTGTTTAAATGTGATTATGCATTCTGCTTCACAACATGATACGAGAGTGTGATTATTCTTTTAATTATTGTTTACAAACTGAAGTTCATTACTTTCATCATTAAGTCACATTTAAGTTTAGTTAAATGATTAACAAAACGTATAACTTAACCACATATATGCTCTTCTTGTGGATGTAGAGCTTTCAAGAACTGTTTTCATCAATAATTGATTTACTGGATAAAGTTTCAAGGGGAGCCCCATATGATATGATGAGATCTTACATGTTTTGCTTTTTTTTTTAACTGCTATTATTTATATATATATATTAGCCACTAGCAAGATCCTAGGACCAACGAAACAATTACCCCGAAAATTTGAGAATGAAAAATTAAACCAAACATGCCATGCAATATCTCCGAGCTTGGCTCTATGCTTCAACCATGCAAAGGACGTTACCTTAATTTCATCAACTACTCTCGACATCGAAACAGGATTAGATTTGAATATCAAACCATTCCTCGTATTCCAAATACTCCAGATTGCAGCTAAGAACACAGCGTAAATAGCTTTTCTTTGGGGATTAACTATCATTTCAAAAGGGCTTGCAACAGGCTTCTTATCGACTCCATATCCATCTTACATGTTTTGCTGAAAAGATGTTTTCCTTTATATCATGCTACAACTTAAAAAAAGAGCTTGCATGATTCATGTGTTTCAATTCTATCTTTATCATCGTTAGAACCGCAAACAAATATCATTAATCATACTCCTAAGTCTACATCACTCTTCATCATCAAACTCAAACAAAATCAAACTTTCAACGAAGAGACATTATTGTCTACACATAGATATCATTAATTATAACTTCCACCACCCACCTAACTTGAACTTATCTCATTCATAATCAAATCATTAATTTCATTCCCTGATTGACCTATGGAGCAAATCATCAAGTGAGTATTATCTCATACTAGTAGATGAACCCTTTGATGAGTACAATATTACCAATACTATTAATTCCACATTGCAGGAATACGCAACGCCTATATACCAAACAGAAAGGGAGAAAGCTCAACGAGCCTATGATTTGGATCATGATGCATATCACGCTTGCATCTTTTTAATAAAATAAGGTTCTATTTAAAAACAATTTTAAAAATTTAAAGATATATATCAACCTTAAAAATAAAGATAAAAAAATATTTTGCAAAGTAGCTAATAAGAATAAAAGTAAGAAACAATAAGGTTTTAAAACAACACTATTTTAATAAATAACTTTTTCATCTACAATATTTTAGAAAAACACTCGAGTTTATAGTGCAAATAACATGTTAGGGAGGTTTGGAAGGTGAGGTATTTGGTATTTTGGTGTTATAAAGGTTATGTATTAGACCGACCACTATAAAAAATAAGGATAGGGAACATAAATTTATCTTCAACAATTTTATTAGTTTTTTTTATTTTTAGTCTAAAAGTTTATTATCATTATATCACCGTGACTGAGTTTCTAAGTCTTATGATTATTTTTCAAACCCTCGTACAGCTATTTCTATGTAACTTTCGAGTTAAGCGTTTAAATATGATTATGCATTCTGCTTCACAATATGATACGAGAGTGTGATCATTCTTTTAATTATTGTTTACAAACTGAAGTTCGTTACTTTCATCATTAAGTCACATTTAAGTTTAGTTAAATGATCAAACAAAACTTATAACTTAACCACATATATATGCTCTTTGTGGATGTACACACTGTAGGTTTTCCATGACTCTAACAACAAAGTCATCAATAACTTAAACATCTATGCGTAATGCGTATGTTATATTACCTAGCTATTCATACAATTTAAATAATAATAATAACCATTGATAACAAGACCAAACGATTTACATGTTAGTAAACTAAGAAAGAGTAGAAAATAAATATGAGAACCAACTCAACTAGGACTTGGTCAACATACTTTCTGGACACCAATTGTACAAATTAACTTGTTAAATAAGCAAACACTACACATGATAGGAAACATAATTAAAAAAAAAAAAAAAGGAACTGAAAGTTGAAAGCAAATAAACATCAAATTACAATTGGAATTTTAAGGAATTAGGGATTCCTTAAATAAGCACGCCATTTGTGGATAAATGGCAAGTCATTTGGATTCATTTTTGGAATACCACGAGCCTCAAGTGTTTTGATTATTTGTGTACACTCACCTAGAAGTTGTGCTGCACCTTTGACTCTAGCCTCCCTTTCCTCTATCACACTAGTGTGGCATTTGATCGTTATGACTAGCGGTATGTTGGTGAGACAAGCGGCCATTATGTCGCTGATCATCGACAATAAGCTATCGAATAGCTCCTTTTGGCTAACCTTATCATCAACGTTGGCTTGGTAGGTAAGCAAGATCGTTTTGGTCATACGATACATTGACATGGCGCACATAGATTTTCCTATGAAATCATTATCCGTACTTGCGTCATCGGAGTAAACTATGTTTTTAGCCGTGCCCTTAAACCATTCGACAATCTCTCGAGCCGTTTTCACTTGGGAACTAGAGTCCATTTGCAACTTGTGTCCTAACCATTCGTGGTCGATGTCAACTTCTTTCCACAAAGCTTTTGTAGCCTCTTGAATGCTTACATAGTCATCGGTATCATACAGGCATTCTTCCACAAGTGCGACGTATACTAGACCTTCCCTCACACTTTCTAACAAGCAACAAACTTCCTTCTTTTCGACTTTGAAAAGGGATAGCGCGATTGTTGTTAGGGTTACCACCGGTAAGCTCCAACAATCTTGATATTCTACTTTCAATAGTAGAAATGGAACAACATACTGATGATCAATGTGATCAAACTTTACAACTCCATCAAAATTTCTAGTAGAGTCTTTTATTAGATTCACAAGATTATTGTTTTGTTTGCTTTTTTCACCATTTTGGATCAACTGATTCACAGATTTTGAAAGGCCTTCCAATGTTCTCTCAGCAAGCTCCATATCATCTTCAAGCTGCAAAACATACGGTCGAAGATCATCATATCGATCCGACTCATCATCGGTCTTTTCCACCAATGTACTAAACAAGCGCTTCAAACGACGGAAACAATACAACACACATATCATAAACACAAATGGGATCAAGGCTACTATCATGCATACCACCACAACTCCTTCTTGAAACGCGATACAAAAGCTAAGAATTAGCTTTTTTGACGTCTCGATCGCCACCTTGAGCCTGTGGCTACGAAAAGGGAGCTCTAAACTAGCGCGTTTCCAGTCGTGTAACTTCGACGTCCAGTAGCTTTGTAACTTAAACACCTTAAAATGGTTTGAAACTATTTTGAGGGACAGTACTTTAAAGCTTAAAGTTGCAAAACATCTAGACAGCGGTGCAAGTGTACCGATCACCACTCCGATAGACTGTACTATGACGATAACTATCATCGAGAGACCATAATTCGAATCACAATATTGTTGTAGATTTTCTAGCGAATCCTCGGCGAAAATAGCGCTAATACTCCAAAACAAAGTGAGAATGTGTAGCACAGTGACAAACACACATATCACCCCCGAAGCCGATGTCGTACGAAAGCAAGTCGTGATGAATTGGGGGCTACCACTTCCAGCCATGATCCAGTGGTTGCACACATGCTTCTTCAGCTTCTCAACTGTTAACAATTCTCCTGATGATTGTTGAATTTTCTTTGAGGCTTCTTTATGACGTTGTTGGTACTTGGATTCTATAATCTTTTTCGATTTTAGAATCGCGAGACATGAACATAAATGTATGATCAACAACCAAAGTAACAAAGTCACGTAAATGGACGCGATCACAATATTGCGATTCGTGCTTATTTTCATCTCGTAGTCAGGCTGAATAACTAGAAGAACCGGGGCAGCTTCTTTATAAGATACAACTCCTGTTTGTATTTGAATGCAAACATTCACAACCAATGTGATTACAAGAAGACACAAAGCTGTGATGTTGGACAAAAGTGAGTCGTTGTCCATAGTTGATAAGCAAGGTAATAAGTTAGCCATCATGGTGCACATAAAGGCCATGCTTCCGAGCTTTCCGACTTGATCAACATCACCGGGCATCGAACTACTTAGATCAAGAGGTAACTTCATTGCAACGGATATTATAGTGAGGAAAGCGGAGTTTATTTTGAAATACTTGCATGGAAACCATAGCTTTCGATTACGGAAACCATGTAACAAATCAGCCACCATTGCGAGGATGCAAACAAACGATGCAAGCGCGATATACAACCCGATCCAAAACATAGGCTCGCTGAACCTTTTTTCCCTTTCTGATCTGTATATAGGCGTCGCGTATTCTTGCAATATGGATCTAATGGTATAAGTAATATTGTACTCATCAAAGAGTTCATCTACAAGTCTGAGATAATAGTCAGTTGATGGATTCTGCTCCATAGCTCAATTCAGGGAAAGAAAGTGATGATTTGATTTGATGGAGATAAAATTGAATTTAAGATGGATGGTGGAAGTTATATAACCAGAGCTTAGGATATTTGTTGTATTTCAATTATGCATATAATCGGTGGCGGACATATATGTATTTGAGGGGTAGCCTCCGCTACCCCTTAACTTGTTACAGTTAGTGTAAAATTTTTTTACGGTTTTATATAAAAGGAAAATTTCGGTTTTACGTTACCCCTAAAAAGAAATTACGTTACCCCTAAAAAAATTTCAAACTCAACCATACAAAAAGTTTTAAATTTTATAACTAAAAGTCTAATAATTTATAAAAAAAACAATACATTCTATACTTTTACATATTTTATAATTTAGACTCAATATTTTTTACTTTTCAACTTTAGTCCTCTATACTTTTCAAATTTTACAAATTTCCCATTATACGTTTCGGTCTAAATTTTATGAGTTGACAAGCCGAACGTGTGTGTGTTGTTCAACGGGTTTTCACTTATTTTTCCTAGTTTAACGATCACGTCATAACGCACTCATCCTAGATCAATTTACTTATTGTTTTATGTTTTTGCTTGTGTAAGTGTATGGATCAATGTTTTTACGTATACTTTTCATTCGATTTATTTTTTTTTGTTTTATTGGTATCTTCAGTGTTGGTGGTCATTGACGGTGGTGTGTCATTAATATTGGCATGGTTTTAAAATCGTTTTGTTGTGAAAAGAAAGCATCAAAAGATGAAGACTGGTACGGAACATTATAAAATATAAGTTCTTTTTATTTCTTTTGGTATTGTATTTTTGTTAACAATTCAATGCGTTTTAATTACATGTATTCCGATCCGATCCGATTCGACCAATCGAACAACCCAAAAATTTTTATTTTGTTTCGTTAGAAGCTAGATATAAAAAATAGTGACCCTGTAAGAAATAATTCCCGGTTCCGCCATTACGTGTACGGTTAAAAAAAATTTACGTTACCCCTGAAATTATCTTCTAGATCCGCCACTGCATATAATAGCACATTTTTATTCAATTTCAACCAATACAAGAGTGTCAAATAACCACCTCCAAACTAAGCCAACTACTTTTTAACTGGCTCAATCATTATCTTGAACCCGGACAAAATGGAACTAGGAGCTGTCCAGTGGCGGAGCTTGAACTCCTTCATAGGGGGGGGCGGGGTCGAAATTAAATTTTTCAGGGGGCTAACTCGATATTTATACAAAAATTTAAACTACCTGGCAAAAAATTTACACTACCGGACTAAAATTTAACACTACTGGCGAAAAAAACAGGGGAAGGCGGCCTAACTCGACTATCTGGCAGCGGAGACTTGGCAACACCCTACATGATTTGTAGCCTAGTCGGTTGCGTGTGACGTGCCGCAACCTATGTCTCCATTGGTCAGCTACCAGGTATCCGAGTTAAGTCGGCTTAGGGCTAGCCAAGAGGCCCACAAGCCAATTATGATGTAATCGTGAAAATTATCAGTTTCATATTTCATTTCAAGTGAGTTCAAGACAATAATTGGGCCGGCTAGAAAATTGCTGCCAAAGGTAAATCGAAGAGGGGCATTTGTTAATCTCGTGCTAATTGACAGTGGTAAAAGAATGCTAAAGTTTAAAATTTTATTTTAACTTTTCGGGTTAGCCAATCATTCATTTTCAATCATGCATGCTCTCATTTAAAGCTGTTGCATGAATAAAGGAAACAACTTTCCAGTAAAACCTGTAAGATCTCTATTAGACTGAATGAATATTGTATTCATTATTAGTAGGGTCGAGCCGACGAGCCCTATCAATAATATAGTCTAATAATCTCATCCTAGCATATGGGCCACCCCATGAAACTTTATATGCAATAATTGTTCAACAGTTCTTGAAAACTTTACCACATGAGTCATGACATATCTAGTGCTATCTAAAGTGAACAAGATTTACATGTACGGTGGATTCCATTTGATTGATTTTTCAATTGCAAAAGCATTTATTCAGTTGTGGATTTAAGATATACGTACCAATTTAAGTTTGGAATAATAATAACTTTGATTTCTTTTAATTGTATGTCTTTTAGATTTTCATAAATGCAGGACTATGAGAGCTGGGTGTTGGTAGATAGGGATCAAACATAGGTTTAAAATGATAGATGAATGCAGAAATTTGACTATATAAAATAATTCATCGTTGTATCAAATGAAGATTACAAGAGTATTTATAGGTTAGTATTTGGCGGGTTATCCACGGGTCTTCCACTGGGTTATTTAACCAACAAGAAACTAACATAACTACCCAACTTATATTAATCTTAATTATACAATTATCACACTAACTTATAATAACATATACACATATTAAATTTAATTTAACATTCAACACTGGGCAAACACCTTAGGTCGTTTACCATTTGTAATGCTATGGATTTTCAATATCATGTTATGTAAGTTTTCTGAAATAGATATTCAAAAAAAATAATAATAATAATACAATTTTTTTTCAGTCCACCAAGCGGTTTGCGATAGATTTGCTTCAAAACCAAGACATCTGAGGCAGCCTACGCTTGTGGTTGACGAGACGCCAGAATCACATTGAACATACATAGGTAGGATGTGTGGCTCAAACAGGATTTTTTTTATCCCACATTTACATTATACTCAATCTTATCCTCTTACCACTTAGCACTATTGGAGACTTTAGTTTCTATAATCTTAGTCTCGCATTCTCCTGTACCTTTTTTTTTTTTTAATCAAAGTTTATATTTATATTTCTTTCTTTAAAGGACTTTAATTACGTATGGTCCTACTTGTCACCAAAAGTCCAAAAATCCTAGAAGGCCTATATGGATGACATGACAAAAGTTCCACTGTCATGAAAAGTCTATATGGAATTATGGATTTACTCGCGTATAATTCTGTAATGCTGAACTAATTAAAATCAAACCATGGACATCAATGATCTTTATAGGATTTTTTAAACTAAAAACTTGAATCTTTAATTTCACTCATAAATATTCATTAATATTCTTCATAAATCAAATACCGTTTACGAACACGCATACACTAAAAACATTTGTACCCCTAGACTACAAGTCATTTCATTATATTGATTCTCTTAAATACTATCTAAACAACACAATACACCTTGATTTTTATAAAACATTATCTAAATGAACAAACTTTCATTTTTTACCGATTCAAAAGACCTAAATGGCATATATGAAGAAAAAAAATACTTAATGATGTAACCCTCACTTTGAAAATCAAGAATTTGGTGAAAAAAAATAATTAATAATTGGTGTTTTATCCTCAAGATTCTTATAAACCATTTACTATGTAATTAGAAACCATGGTCAGTGGTCATTCCCAGGGCCAATGGCCCCCCTCCACTTTTAAGATTAATACCTTGACCCTCTTAATTTTTTTAAAAACTTTATAGAATATCATTTTAACTCCTTCAAAATTTTAAAATTTTGGGTTTACTTCTTGTACGCTTTTACTTAATTATCTTCAAATAGCTCGAAGAATCTTGTGATTAATGCAATGGAGAAGCTTATTGCAAACAAAGACAACAACTTTAGAAACTACTAATCTACAATCAACCCCATGAAAACTTTAACAAGCCTAAAAAAGTCACACTTAACTTTTAATAACACAAAACCACCGAAATCACATTAGATCATGTGGGTTCACGGTGAGTCGATTGTGATAATACTTAGTGTATCACGAGTCTTCATTGAAGGCTTGTCATCGTATCCCATTGAGTGGTAATCCGACGATTGTATCAACAGGATATCTTTTATCATGCTCGCTACGTTGCGCATTTGTGGTCGCTGATTTGGCACAATCGATACACAATCCTTCGCTATTTGAAACAATTGCACCATCTTGTCGATATTATGATCATGATCCCTAGTTAATTCCACATTGAAAAGCTCAACCTTCGGTTCCTTGCATACAAATGACCCCACCCACTCCGAAAAGGGGACCCCTTTATGCAATTCATTTGATTTTTGCAGGTTAAAGCTCCAATAACAAAACCCCAAAGCTATACACATCAGATTCGAATGTGAATTTTCGGGTCTCGAGAACTTCTGGGGCCCAATAAGCAGTTGCCTTTAGGGACCTAGACTCGCGAAAGAGTGCGTAGAGACCATAGTCGGACAACAAAAACTTCATTGTTGGTTTCTTGTTGGAAGAAGATGTTTGATGATTTAATATTGCCGTGAACAATTTCTTCAATGAAATGTAAGTATGCCAACCCGTTAGCGACACTTAGCGCGATTCTCATCCGACGGTTCGAGTCGAGTTGTGTTCGGTCTGAAGATGTACTTCCTGCAACACAAACATTTTGCACCACTTTGACCAATGCATGCAACGTACTATAAACTCATTTATTCATTCAATAATGATTGTATATCATCAAAACATAAATTATTAGAGCATTCTCGTCCTACTTCGCATCCCCATCCCAATCCTTATCCCCATACTTAATAAAAATCAGCAAAACATTCACTTCATTTCATTCCCAGTCTACTTAATCCCCAAAAAACAATATCATCCCCCAAATATAGAGTTCACTACTTATTCCCGTATCTTTTTTAATGTATTTTAGTAATGGATGAGAGTGGAAAAGAGACAAATAATCTTAAGAGTAAATTACACGGATCATCCTTGTGGTTTGCTCAAAATTTAACTTTCGTCCTTGGGATTAAAAAATTATAAGTTTAGTCCTAAGGTTTGAAAAAACATAACACGTTTTGTCTGTAGGTCAAACAGCCGTTAATTAATTCCCATAAATAGCTGTAATTTGATCATTTTACCGGTTGTGTTAAAAAACAAAAATTAATCTATATACTAAAAAGAATAAAATACATGCAACCCACCTCCACCCCCACCCACACTTCTTCTTCTTCCTCATTTCCTTTTCAAACCACCACACAACCCCATCTCAACCATCACCACCAATCCACCACCACTACTCGCCACCGCTACCGTACCACAATTACTACTTGCCACCACCACCACACACCCCCTATCTTCACCATCCCCACCACCACTCCTTGCCATCACCACCATCAAACCACCAACCATCACTTTCTTTCGCCACATTGTCGCACCTTCCTCCGGCAACTTTCCTTTTTCGGTGACCAAACAAACATTCCTCCTAAATTCCGGCGACCTGCAACTTCCTGACATGGCATGCAAAATGATCCTTAATTGGCCACCTTCTCTATCTTATAACCATCTCCTAGTGACCCCAACAACTAATATAAAAACTCTCACGAAAATCTCATGTACGTCATGACAACCTACAACTCCATTATTTTCAGATCTTCAAACTTGTTCAGCGAATTAGATGGATTCCATGGTGATAGTGCATTTCAGGCAAAGGAATGGTGGCGGTGAAGTTGATCGGAGTAAAAAAAAATTTCCCAATTAGATCATGAAATTTTCAAAATTATTCTAATTAAGTCATTCATAATTTGCAAAACGTGTTAAAAATTTTGAAATATTTAAAAAAATTAACAATATTTATAAAAAAAACTAAATTATTTTAAAATTTTTGTGAATTATTTAAAAAATTATAAAATATGAGTGATTAAATTGGAATATTTTTAAAACTATAATAACTTGATTGGAACAAATAAAAACATTGATGAACTAATTGAAACACTTTTAAAATTTTAGTGACCTAATTGGAACAAATAAAAATATGAGTGACATAATTAGAACACTGTTAAAAGTTGTTTACCATTCTATGAAGTTTTTCCTTTATAGAATGATCTCTTTTTTTAATTTATGAAAAATGTTTTTAATCTTAAATGAATTAAATAAATTTATTAGTAATTAATGCAATTATTAATTAGGAGAGAGAAGCGACAAAATAAGCTTTAGAATCTTTATAATTGTGTCATGTGTCACCAAAAAATATTCTTTTATTAGTATTAATAGAAATAGATTAATAGATTAATAGATATGAGCAAACTAGCTTGATTTTCATAACGGCACAACTTACTCATGTAAGAAGCATACAATTAAAAAAAAAGGCAAGTTAGATTTTACGAATCCAAATTATTACGCACAGGCTGTTAATTAACTATACTATTAATTTGCCCGGTAACAATTCAAATTTATATTTTTTTACCAATAACAGTATTAATAAGATAATCATCAAATATTTACGCTTGATTTGTGCTCGATTTTACTCACAATAGTGATTATGAAAAAAAAGAAATAACATATAAGCATAATCGGTCGGAAAATAAATGTAAAACTAGTGTGAATCTATGATAATTGTACTACTATGATTATCATTAATAATAAAAGTAAAATATTAGGAATGTCATCATCCAAATTATAAGTATGGATTATTATCGACCAATGAGTAATAGTATAAATTATTAAAATTCAATTTGCCTTAAAAAAGATGAACAACTGATAAAAGAATTAATAATCAAAATTTATATATTTTAATTCTCGTAATATTTTAGTATTCAATAAATAAATAGGATGAAGAATTACCATGGAGATTGGCGGATAAGCTACCGGCATGCATGTAATCATAAACAAGCAATTTCTCATCGTTGGAGTAGCTATAGAATGCTCTCAATGGAACCACATGTTTGTTCTTCATCTTCCCCAAAGCCTCCATTGTTGTTCTGAATTCGTCCTCTGTCACCACCACATCTTTCAATATTTTTACAACCACTGTCGTATTCTTTCCCACAAGCTCCTATTTAACCAACAAGCGTTCGAGCAAAATTAAAAGGCGTGCGAGTTAACATTTCTAAAAAAATACCCTAGAGTAAGAATAAAAGAATAAAACTAGAGTGTGTGTAAGTTATATAGTTCTAGAAAAAACCTTGCTATTTATAGTCAAGAGTTAGAGTATAATTAGAGCGAGTTGTTTAAAAAAAACATGTTGTCGACAAGGGTTAGAGTAAAACTAGAGCTTCGTAATTTAGCTTGAAATAAAAAGGAGAAAAAAAACAAACTAGTTCATACCATTGTTTTGTGACCCAGAGGACTAGGATTCGGAGATCCAACCAGTCCGACCAGTCAATAAATAAGATGAGCGTCACATTGGTTTATACGAATATTAGATGAGTTAGTTATAATAAAAAATTAGAGTACGTATGTGTGAGTTAGCTGTTTTAAAATAAATAAAACCTGTTTGTAGGAGGTCCCGACACTCCCATGGCCCAAAAGCTTAATAGTGGTGGTCAACAAATCCTCCAAATCAAAGCCACCATGGAACAACACAAGCTTGCACCTCCTCTCCATCTCCAACCCCTTCAACGGTGGCTTCATCCGCTGATACATCTTCTTCCCCACACAACACACCACAATAAGCAGCAACAGCCCCGATCCAGACAAAATACCCGTGGTTTCGCGTCGTCCCATCTTCGGCATTCTCTCTCTCCCATCAGAGTGCACCACCGACGGATACGAACTATTGCACGGAGGCAACGGACTACCGCAAAGGTAACTGTTGCCGGAGAACGCAGACGTCGGAAACCGAGAGAGCGAATACGGAATACTACCGTTTAGTTTGTTATTGGAGACGTTGAAGTTTGTTAGATGATCGGCGTTTATGTAGGGGAGTTGGCCGGAGAAGTTGTTGTTGTTTAAGTAGAGTGTGATGAGGTATTTGAGACGGGCGAAATCGGAGGGGATGACGCCGGAGAGCTGGTTGTGGTGGAGGGAGAGGACACGGAGGCTGGTTAGTTTTCCGATGGATTCGGGTGGTATTACTCCGGTGAGTCCGGCTGCGGGTAGCCGGAGGTAGAGGACGGTGGTGTTGGTGGGGTCGCAACCGACGCCTCGCCACGAGCACGCGGGTTGGGACTCGTTCCAGCTGTTTAGAACACGAGTGTAAGCTATGGTGTTGATGAAGGTGAGGAGGCCTTGTTTCTCCACGGAGAAGAGCGTATCCGCGTACGCGGGTGCGCCGGTGTGGAGGATGAAAATGAAGATGAAGATGAAGATGGATGACGGAGACGACATTGCTAATTTGAGATGATTAATTTGTAATGATCATGACCATATTATTATATAGGAAAAATTTTCATATGTGCTTGTAAACTTTTTAAATATCATATATATCCAACCTAAATTTAAAATATCATATATATATCCTACAAACTAGTTAAAAATCATATTTCCTATTTAATTACAAACTAGTTTTTATCACCCGCGTGTTGCCGCGAGGATTCCTTTTGTTGTGTCAAACATTTAACAAAATTGGATTGCAAAAACCAAAGCCAAAACTTTTAACTCTGTCATTCTGATACAAATGTCATTGGGATACAAATATACTTGCAAAAGTAATAAATAAATAATAAAAAAAAAAAGAATGAAAAACATAATGGCGAAGGTATAACCTACGGGCATTAGGATAGACACTGATGAAGAAAAGGAGAAATTAGTTGGGTCGTTAATGTTATGCAAAAATGGGCAACTGGCAATGTTTGTCGGGAAGCCGATGATTCCTCGACCATGTTTCTATATAAGAGGTTGGTTTTAACTGGAAGTTGATCTGCACACAAAAATAAGTTACAAGTCTCCAATTTTGTAGCACATATCACAGTATAAAAATATGCAATTTTCACAAAACAAAACC